>KN885717.1:13123-36741 GCA_000934455.1 Apostichopus parvimensis | reverse complement strand
TATTGACAAATATGTAAGTATTTACTTGCACACGGGTCATTTCGTACTTTTTGGTGAAATTTGGCTCTTCCTGTAGGTTGTCATGGTGAAATCGTGCATTTCTTAGAGGTGTCCGAAATTGGCAGTGTTCCGAAATTAGCAATACTGACTATACAGTATCTATGCAAAATGGTGAGCTATATATTTTGCAGCTTTTGAAAGAATGTTTGAAGAATTTTCCACTGTTTATTTGTACTGCGCATACACATGTTGTATGTATATATAGATTTTGTACAGGGTACACTACAATTGTTTTGATATTCTGCTTGCCTCGTTTTTTTTTTAATAAGCCCCTTGTTTTTTTTGTTGAATAAAGCCCCATGGTTGTGCCCCTGTCTTACTCTTTGTATCGGTCAAACTGCTCTCTGAATGGACCAGTAGGAGCAGCAGGTTTGGTGATGTGAATCATGTTACTTCTAGAAATCTCTTGTGTTTTTATGCTTTAGTTAGTTGTCAAAATAGCTACCAATGTTGCATTTTGAAGGGTTTATATAGTACCATTTGGTGCATAAAATACTTTTATGAAAGTTGGTTCGGTTACAGTATGTAAAGTACTGTAGGCCGTGTGCATCGCTACAATATACAAATGGACAGGATGGATTGTCTGTGCATACTGCAGCTGGAATTGTTGCTCTGTTATTTAATCATATTAGTGGACTGGACAACCGCCGTGTACAATAACTTGTGGTGTGTCCCGTATTTTTCAGGGGGACCTTGTGAGAAAGTTGAAGGCAGAGGCAGCTTCCGAGATCGACGTCAAGAAAGCGGTAACAGAACTGAAAGCTCGCAAAAAGATCCTTGAGGATACGGTAAGAGTAACCTCGGGAGTGTACTATGATAGTATCACCCACTCATAAGGTTAAATGGAAAAGTCAAAATTAGTATCAATTTCCAATGACATTGAACCTTGTTTTTAATGTGATGTAAAACAACATTAATGTCTTCCAGCTATTTCGAAAGATAGGAAGTAAACTTCACTGTTGTTGGTAGATCTTGTACTGAATTTTGCTAGGGGTGCACCAGGCTTGGCTAAGAAGGAACAGATATGGTATAACACCAAGTTTATAAGTCTGTAAGCTTGCTATTCACCTAAATGTCCTCATTCTAGGCCATAAAATGCACATACAAGGATAACACCAGGCAAAGGTTTTCTAGAAAATTAAGAAATAGAAAATTGCACTTGTTGGAGACAGACTTGTCTGTATTAAATTAAACGGTTTTAATACTTGCTATTGATGTACTGTTGGTATATGCATTTGTTTGTAACTACTATGTGTTAATTATGACATACAGTAGCTTGGACAGAAATCACAGAATTATGCAGTTTGAATTCACCTGCCACTGCCTACTTTACAAATGAAAGACATTTGGAAACATGAATGATATTAAGACTTAACTGTTGATTACTAGAAGTGTATATCCTACTGTCTTCCATTTAATGTTATATACTTCATTGTTTAGTTATTTAGTCTCCGGCATAATATGAATTTGGAGTGCATTGTTTCTAGCAGTAGCATTGTTTGTATCTCTCAACTTTTCCAGCCTTCCATTGTAACTTTCCTACAGTAACTTCTACTGGAAGTGACTATGGGCCACAGTAGAGGTGTATCCTTCTAGAACAACGACATCAATGCTAACTTGTGTCTAGTTTAATTACAAGGACTGTCAAATAAGCAAATAATTAAAAGGTTATGTTGTGACCTACTACACAAGTAGGCTTGTAACAGTAATGGCTATAACAAACTATTGAGAAAGGAATTGAGAGTGAGAGTAACTCACAGCCATGTGTAATAACTGAAAGAGCTTAAAAACACTGGTTAAGATTTTTGTATGGTTTGCTGTCTGTGATCACTGTGTATCATAATACACAATACGTACTACACCATTTGGTGTCTCTTGTAATCAGCTATTAAACACTCCACATTGTTGAAACAATTCGTCACTTTTATGTATGTATTTACCGTTGCTCAGCGAGTGCACCGCATTGATAGGTTCTGAAAATCTGGGAGTCTGTTTTAAATGAAAACTAGTCTACATGAGCGTACATACATACATTTATACCATGTAAAATTTAATCATTGCTTAAAGCACTGCCGTTCTTAGGCTGAACCACTACCTCATAAATTGATCTGTATGCGAAAGTAAAATTGTCATCTATTATGCACATTTTGAGTTCATGAAGTAATATGCTTTGATGTTTTCCATTATCTATTAAACAGGAATTAGCTCTCACTACGGATGAAACCTTCGATCGTGGGAAGCTAGAAGACACGTTGAAAAGACGATTCTTCTACGACCAGTCCTTTGCTATCTATGGAGGTATAAAAGAAGAATTTGTTACACGGATTTGTTACAAGAAGTGCTAAGTAGAGTGTTCGTTGGATTTGAGGGGGTGTCACAAATGGACAAAATGCTAACATGAGGACGAGGTTTTATTAAAAATAATTGTTCAGGAATATTCTTTCAAAAGCCAGTACCTTCCCTCACTATCATGAACACACCCCCCACACCCCCTCCCATTCCACAAAGCTTTATATTGCAGTTTATGTAAAAGACTATTCACAGTATTTCTTCTTGTGCTTTCCTTTTTATAGCATCAGTATCTTCAAGATTTTATTTTTTTCCCTTTCGCAGGTGTCAGTGGCTTGTATGACTTTGGTCCTGTTGGATGCGCCATCAAGGCCAACTTTATTAATCTATGGAGGAGTCATTTTATCATCGAGGAAGGGATGCTGGAGGTAGATTGCTCCATCCTGACACCACACCCAGTATTCAAGTAAGATCAACAATGTCCCTCTCCATTAGCTAAACTTTTGTAAGTTTGTAGTGCTTAGTGGTATGAAATTATAACTGAAACCATCTACTGGATGACTAATAGTGCCCCATGTAATTCTTGTAATAAAATGTATCATCTTCCTGTATTGTAACATATTATAACTGTCGACCCTGTGGCTTTCCAAGGTGCATGGAACGTAACTTGGGTTCGATCCTTGGTTTCATGGTAGGCAAGGTAATGTGGCTTGTGAATAGCACACAAAGCAAGGAAACGGCCACCAAATATTTAGGACAGGATAGCTCAGTTGGTAGAAATAACAGGACTTTGTAATCAAGGCCAGTTCTGCAATTTAGTTTGTTATTTCCCATTCGGTGTTCTGTTGCTGATTGACTGTAAGAATATTGTAATTCAAAAATAAGCAACTTATATGACTGTGCACAAGAGTCTGCAGCTAATACTCATTGCACGTACTGTCGGTACCGTAGGTATTTCAGAGGACCAAATTGTAGTTGGGAATATCCAATGCAAACCCAGGGCCCTCTGCAAGCCCTAGTATCTTGCAAACCCACTGTAACCCGAACGTTGTTTCTCATTTCTACAGAGCGTCTGGTCATGTGGACAGGTTTGCAGATTACATGGTGAAAGATGTGAAAACTGGAGAATGTTTCAGAGCTGACCACCTTGTGAAAGGTAGGTCTACTCTCAAAACATGTTGGGATAACTTTTTTATGATCTCTGTTAATACTTACTGTATGTACAGCAAATTTTGCTGCAGAAAATATTTTTTAAATTCCTTTTTGATGATCTTTAGCAAACAAATTGTTATCATTTTCATTTAAAGTAGCATTTTGTATTGGATTTGCCCTTTGGGAAATATCCCTCAAAGACATGAGCAAGTCTGAATAATTAGTCCAAATCAAGTCTAAATAGAAGTCTCCTGTAAATATTTAATTCATTTATTTGTTTTATCACAAATTGTGTACAATGGGAAAGGAAGTCTCCTATATATATGAGAAATCCTGAGAAATTCTAATGTGACAACATTGACCCACATGTTCTTCAATTTTTAATGGTTTTATTTGTTTATGACAACGTTTATTTCTGTAATAGAGACAGGTTTTGCAAATGTTGAATCTCTTAACATGACTTTGTTCCTCTTAACATGAGATTGTTCTTAACAGCTGTTAGTGGGAGGGAGTTCATGCATAAAGATATCTATTATAGCATCATTACACGATGTAGTTGGATTTGTGTCTCGTTTATTTTTTGAGGGACATTAATCCTCGACGAATTTTCTTCTCTCCCCGATCAGCCCATCTCGAAAAACTGATGAAGGATAAGAAGACGACGGCAGAGATGAAGGACGAGATGAATACGGTCTTGGCTCTCCTGGATAATTACGACCAAGCTGGCCTGGCGGAGGTCCTGAAGAAGTACAACGTGACATCACCGCTGACCAATAACGACATCACAGAACCGGTTGAATTCAACCTGATGTTTGCCACCCAGATCGGACCCGCTGGAAACATGCCTGGGTATGTGAGATTTAAATCATTAATGAATCTTTTGAAGAAGGGCAGGGCTGGTTGGTTTAAAGAAAACAATGTTGATAAATCGTTTTATAATGTTTATCGGCAGTAGACTTCTTTGATATGGTTTGCTATATAAATAAAGTCCATTTGTTGGAATTGACAACTTTTCGTTAAAAAATGAAGATAAGCTTAAAACTTAAATTGAATTACTCATGTTTAGTCTTTTAAATCCTACTTGATAATTTATGTTTAGTTTGAGTAAATGACAATGGCCTTTATGGAGTTACTCCTCCCCCTTTGTACCAGGTATGTTACTTTAATCTGTTTTTTTCTTTGTTCCAGATTTTTGAGACCAGAAACAGCTCAGGGCATTTTTGTGAATTTCAAGAGGCTTCTAGAATTTAATCAGAATCGACTCCCATTCGCTGCCGCTCAAATCGGCCAGTCCTTTAGAAACGAAATTTCACCAAGATCGGGGCTGCTACGAGTCAGGTAATTATCACATCTGTGCTGTTGATGTACAAACTTTAGACCAAGCTTAGATAACATGCTTTCTTAGCATCGGTTCTAAACGGTGACTCAGTCCTCATTGGAACCCCATGAATCATGGGCCAGCTATTCAAAAATGAAATTGCTGAAGTTTTTAGGAATGACAAAAGGTTTGGTACTGAAGGTTTTCTACGTTACAAGATTTTGTACAGCGGTGTCTTGAAGAAAGGGAAGTACATTGCCTGGGGTGACACATTGTCAGGAAGGGGTAGCGGAAATAATTTTTATACAAACTTTTCAATTGCCAGCATTGTCCAGGAGAACTTAATAATTAAACTTGCAGATAACTTGTGAAATACTTTGGTGCTTCCATTCTTTCCGGGGTCTCTTTGGTACTATGTATGGCATATACTGTTTTTTGTACTGTGTTTGTTAGGAATTTGAAATACTTGCTAACTGACTCTATTTCTTCTTTTCTGACGCTAATCTCGCAGAGAATTCACCCAGTTAGAGATCGAGCACTTCATCGACCCCAGCGACAAAGAACACCCAAAGTTTGAGGACGTCGCTAACCTGGAAGTACTTCTCTTCTCCGGGTCAAGCCAGATGTCTGGAAAATCGGCTTTGAAGACGACATTTGGTCAAGCTGTGGCTGAGGTAAATTGCACCGTTCGTCTGCCGAGGAAATCTCTATTGTTTGGTATTGATGCAGGTTTCCTGCAGGGCATTTGCAGGTGCTGCAGGAATGTGAATGTGCTCTCATTTTGTTGTAAATAATTTTCCACTCACTGTGATTTATCGAAGTGTCACAAATCATTTCTTTGATGTTTCGATAATAGCTAATTTTGATGTTTGGATAATAGCCTTCTCCTGTTTCGATAATAGCAAATAATTTGATGATAAGTTGATGATTGGATAATAGCCTTCTGTTTTGATATTTAGCTATTAATTCGATAATAGCCTTCTATGTTTTGATAATAGCTAATAATTTGCTAATTTGATGTTTCAATAATAGCCTTGTATTGTATGTTTCGATAATAGCTAATAATTTGATAATAGCCTTCTGTTTTGATTATAGCTAATAATTCAATAATAGCCTTCTATATTTCGGTAATAGCTAATAATTTGCTAATCTGATGTTTCAATAACAGCCTTCTACTGTATGTTTCGATAATAGCAAATAATTCGATGATAATTTGATGATTTGATAGTAGCCTTCTGTTTTGATTATAGCTAATAATTCAATAATAGCCTTCTCTGGTTTGATAATTTGCTAATTTGATGTTTCAATAATAGCCTTTTTCTATATGTTTCGGTAATAGCTAATAATTTGATGTTTCAATAATAGCCTACACCTGCGTTTTCTTCTTTGACAGGGTGTTATCAACAGCAAGGTCCTGGCATACTTCATGGCAAGGACGTACCTCTTCCTGCTCAAAGTGGGCGTCCATCCTGACAAGTGTCGTTTCCGTCAGCATCTGGATAACGAGATGGCTCACTACGCCTGCGATTGCTGGGACGCCGAAACCAAAGTATCTTACGTGAGTATTATCAACTAGTATACTGTGGTAAGATGGATCTGACCCTCAATTCCATTTGAGAGATAACATATTCTTCATTCATGAAATATTGTTTACTGAAAGCTGGTCATCTTCCCTTGTTACCCTCCATGCGTGAAATAATATGTTGAAAAACTTAACTTATTTTCTATATTACAAACCTGGCCGTCTTTCCTTGTAAGCTTCCATTTCAGTAATGAAGACCTCTTTCATACATGAAATATTTTGATTCGTTGAAAATAACTCAATTTGAGTCCTGAATTCAGTTGAGTTTGATTGGAAATGGAACTCGTGCAATATTTTGATGAGTTGAAAAGTGTGCTGAAAGCTTCCCATCCATCCTTGAAACCCTTCCATTTCAGACAATTTTTATTTCACATACTGGAACCTGGCCAAAAGTCCTGGTGATGTTTGAATTGATTTGTATACAGAAAGCCGTCCATCCGTCATTTTTCTTTGGTTTTGTAATATTTTTGAATTTTGAGACAATTAAACATTTAGAACTGGGAAAGTTTAGAATCAGGGAAATGGGATTGGAATGCCTACCAGCTGATTACCATGGCACACAGTTGTATTTTGAGCATGGATATTGTTACTTTTATTTTCATACAGGGCTGGGTGGAAGTTGTTGGATGTGCAGACAGATCCTGTTACGATTTAAATCAACACGCTCAACACTCAAAGGTTCCATTGGTAGCGGTGAAGACCCTAAAAGAACCAATATCCTTTTAGTTTTACAGGACATAAATCATGATAAATTGAAGATATATTTATAACTTGCAAAAGGAATGATGGCATGTGTGTGTATGTGACAACTCTTGTTAAGTAAGTATTCAAAAGGAAAGGCTTTTTAACATTGGGTTAATATTAATACTTTGTGTGTAGATCCATATTAGTGATCATAATAATAATCATAATAATGTCAGAGATGGTATGTAGTTCCATGGTATGTACTGTAGTGATAACAAGAACCCTGCTGTATAATATGCAGGTTAATAATAAAGCCTGTAGGCTTCCCTGCTGTTGTTTTTAAGACAAGTTTCTCTTAACTGTGTAACCTCACAAAGTAATTGATGTCGTTGAGGTCCTGGCTAACAAGGGCGCAGTGGGGAAGAAATTCAAGAAAGATGCCAAACTTCTGATGACCCATTTTGCAGAAATGACTAAAGAAGCTGCTGATACATTTGACAAGAATTTGCAGGGAAAAGAGTAAGTTAGTTTTCTGTCTGTCTGTCTGTATGTCTGAGTGTCTGTCTGTGTCTAGATAGCTATTTTACAAGTAATATAAATATTTTACAAATTTTATATTTATAAAATATGTTTATAAATTATTATATTATATATTTATAAATGATATTATAAATGATATTATAAATTATATGATATTATATATTTATAAATTATATTATATATATTCTTCGGTTTGCAGTGAGATTTCGCTGGATGTAAATGGCAAAACGTTTACGCTGGCCAAGGACATGGTAACAGTTAAACGCTACCAGAAGACCGTACACGGTAATTTGCAATTTTTAAAATATTTTTCAATGAGCTGTATTTTCAATCCCACCTTCAGGAACATAGCAATAGTCATCAACAACTCAGTTTCGTATAATTCAATTAGTAATATAACATCAAATGTTTTTTTCTTCAATCTTTTCAATCCTTTCAATCTTTTCAATCTCTCTTCTTTCAATCTGCAGCGGAAGATTTGACCCCTTCTGTGATTGAACCATCCTTCGGTCTTGGTCGCATCATGTACTCGCTCCTCGAACACAATTTCAGAGTGAGGGAAGGTGATGAACAGAGAACGGTAAGTTTGCGATGCGCCCGACCTCGTTCTCAATTTATTGCTGCAGTTATAATTTTCCTACAAGAACAGTTTCTGCACAGTTTCTGATTCGTCGTTAAATTCATGTGTAACACAGGTTAGCTTGTAAAAGTGATCCTCTTGAGAAATGTCGTAAATTGTCTTCACAGCTTTGAGGAACCTTCCTTTATCCCTCTGCTGATATGGTCATCATAAGTTTCTTACTTTTAATCTAGGATATGAAAAAAAGCCAAGCCACATGTTCAAAATAGCCATCTCAAATATATGTTAATGTTTAATAATTACTTTTAAATTATTAAATATAAAAATGTTTCTTCTTTTTGTTTCCAGTATTTCACGTTACCACAAGCTATTGCTCCATATAAATGTTCTGTGCTCCCCCTCAGTAACAACAAAGAGTTTGACCCTTTTGTCAAACAGCTTGGTAAGTATATATCAAGTATTATGATGTTATTATTATAGATAGCTGTACCAGTCATTCTTTTGGTCATTTTTTCAATGCATGATACTGTATAGGACTTTATGCACACAAAATCTTGTAAGACTGTTAAAATGAAATTTTTACCATAAAAACACCATAAAATCAACTTTATATAGAACATATACAGAAAAGTGGAATAGCTATACAAATACTACTACAAGAATTATTCATCAGCACTTAAAGGACTGCTATGTATAGAATTATTGTGGTACTGGTTCGGTGGCGAATACTTTTTCAATATTTTTATGTAGTATGAAGGGGAATATTTTTTAAATGTTTTATTTCCATTGTTGTGCTGATTTGCATAAAGTATCCCTTGCACCAACCAAATCTAGAAAATGTATGATCGTATTATAGTATGTGCATTTTCGTTGATAGGTTGCACTGTTAATAGCCCCACAGTGCATGTAGCTGAAAGGTAGATCTTACAAGAACTTTGAGATTCACATTCCTTTACAATTTTCATTCCCTTTACTACATTTTTATCCGTTTTTTTTTGTATTCCTCGTTTCCGTACTTTCAGTTCGAGCTTTCTCTGACGAAGGTGTCTCTCACACCGTGGATTCTAGTTCTGTGTCGATCGGAAGGAGGTACGCCAGGACGGATGAGATTGGCATACCCTACGGTATAACGGTGGATTTTGACACCATCAAGGAACCTCACACTGCAACACTCAGGGAGCGAGATTCTCTGGAACAAATACGAGCCCCGGTGAGTTTACATCGATGGGACCCTTCACTGGTGGATCTCAATTTCTTGATCATGATTATTTTTGAAGCTCAATTCAGTTGTAATTCTGAGGGTACCCTTCACTGGTGGATCTCAATTTCTTGATCATGATTATTTTTGAAGCTCAATTCAATTGAAATTCCGAATTGTAAATTCATGCAGCCACAATAATTTCCTTATACTTTCTATTTTTCTTACAGCTCACAGAACTTCCTGGAATTGTGAAAGACTTAGTAGGTGGCAAGCAAAGCTGGTCTGATGTCTTAAAAAAGTTTCCTCTATTCCAAGGCCAGGAAGCTTCTTAAAGTTTTTTTTTGTTTTTTGTTCCCTTGGTTATGTCAATATGTGTCATTGTTGATTTTTCTGTAGGCTAAGGCAAGTAAAGTGGTTTTGTGAATACTAAACAGACATCTTGTCAGCATGGACATCGCAATAAGATTTTACTTTGGAGAATCAAAGATGATAAATGAGAATGTACCTCACTTAAGCTTGACCCTCCTTTGTTCACGGTGTATCTTTGTAGGATACAAATGTTATGAGAAATGTCAATAAATTGATAAAAACTTTCTTGTCTGTGATCTGCTAACCAATCATTATCTAACCTTAAAGTCTCAATATGTATTTGCTGATGAATTTCGAAAAACAAACTTCCCAAGCAGATTCAATGTTTCTTATTCTAAATGCTCTCTGACCAGGTAGGTTTAATTGAGAAAGAAATTTATTTTGTTGCCCTTATGTTGCGAACAATTTACCGTAAAATCACTGCAACCCCCTTTATAAGCATGTTCATTACACAAAATGTAACCTATTTACTCATATTGTCCACTCGTATGTCCTATGCCTAACAGTCGTAAACAAAACAGAGAGATTTGATTGGCGCATGATCTATTGGGCGGGGCTTGCAAAGTTGGTAGAATCTACGGACTCAACAGATTATTCAATAAAAGTGATGATTATTAATATGGAAAAGGTTAAAAGGTTAAAAAGTTAAAATTTGGTAAACACACGATGAGACTTTAAGTGTTAAGCATGGTCGGCCTGATAATGCATTTTTGTGTGATTCCTGTGATATGTGACAAAAAGCATATGTGAAATGAATATCTAATCATGCTTCATCCAGAGTGACGCTTGAAACCTTTAGATTTTTAGCAAGTAGGGACCTGAGCTACAAAATATCAACATAAACGAGAACAGCTCTTGCCTGCTTTGGAAGAAACTTCCCTTTTGGAAGAAAATTCCCTTTGGGAGAGGAGAGGCAGGGGGATGTAAAACATATTCAGTTTCTGCGGTTAATCATGTCAGTAAATGTCAATAAACTGAACAAACTCTTGCCTTTTGTCTTTGAATTGTAAATGGTTTAGCTATTTGATGGTGAACTATTTGATGATGACATTCTTACAGCTTAAGGATATTCTACGACCTTGTATCTTAGGATACAAATACATGTTATGAATACATGTTATGTCAATAAACATGTTATAAACAAAATACATGTTATGTCAATAAGCTGATGAATAAACTTTTTGCATGTTCGGATAGATAGATTCTACTTCTTAAGGATATTCAATGACCGTGTATCTTAGTAGGATACTAATATGTTATGAGAAATGTCAATAAACTGATGAACAAACTTTTTGCGTTTTCGCCTTTTCAGATCGAATAGATTCTTAAGGATATTCTACGACCGTGTATCTTAGTAGGATACAAATATTTGTTATCAAAAAAACTGATGAACAAACTTTTGTGTTTTCGGTTTTCTTACCCCCCCCCCCCACTCCCAACGTACTTCTTACAGATAGGTCGTTGTGCCTCTCCTCCCAACGTACTTCTTACAGATAGATAGGTTTTTTTGCCCCCTACTCCCAACATTCTTCTTACTGATAGGAAGGTAGTTGTGCCCCCACTCCCACGTACTTCTTACAGATACGTGGTCGTGCCCCCACTCCCAACATACTTCTTACTGATAGATAGGTTTTCTTGCCCCCTCCCCTTGATGGTATTTCTAACTGATACTTAGACTTTCCCCCCCTCCATCGGTACTCTTATCGATTGATAGGTAAATGTGCCCCTATGTAGGTATTCGTGTCCCCCTCCCTCTGTACTTTTATTAATAGGTAAGTTGTCGTGCCCCCTCCTGTACTTGTAGTAAAGACATGCCCTCCCACCCCCTCTGACAATACTTCTTGTAGATACATAGATAGACAAGCCCATCTGTTGGTTTTCTTATTGATAGACATGCCCCCTCGGTCGGTACTTTTTTAATCAAGCCCCCCCCCCTGTACTTCATTATCCTTGCACAATATCCTTGCCTTCGCAATCAACTAATAATTGTCAAATAACTCACTTCCTCTTCCGATGTACTAAGCCCACATTCTATGCCTCGTTTTCATCAGCTCTAATACTCAATTGCAGTCAATTCCCCTTCATCCCGCACACGTCTTACCGCAACTCCTCAGTCAAATGTGCCGGCTCTGGGTATTCCTGGTAATACTACAAATGAACATCAAAATACTGTCAAGGAACAGATATTTCAAACATTTCATTCCTATCTTTCACATGTTTACACTTGAGTGGGCTTGCTTTGGCATGTTACATTACCACAGCATTATCTCGCTACTTACATCTGGGGATCCTCCCTTGGGATATTAAATGATACTACTGTTGCTTCCTCTGCTGGAGCACATGCAATGAATCTTTTCATTCAGACTACATTACCTGTCATCGTTACCTACAAACGGTTATTGTAACATTGGGATAGTTCCTTATACATTTTGACTTACCATTTTATTTCATAGCACGTATGGCAGCTCATCTTGCCAATATTCAGCTGGAGAGATTTGTTTCATCCACTTAAATTCAGCATCACCTTACTCTCATATCAAATTGATCGTGATTCCTGAGCACTATGTTCATCTCAACCTCACGGAGATAACTTTCATGGGGAGAGAGTTCTGGAACACCAGAAGCCCTTCCTTCTTTCAGGTTTTTGTTGAGTTTTATGTGGGAGTATCTTCCTGATGAATGATGAATTCTTTCCTCTCCGAAGTCCAGTTAGAGGAGCACACAGAGATGCAACGCTAAACTTTTCTTAAGGATTTAAAGATCTACAACCTGATGTAACACTTTGATGAAGTTTGATGAAGTCCAAGTTTCCGTTCCTCAATGTTCTTTATGATATTTGCTATTGATGGAATGTTATATTTGTGGGTTGGTTTTACACCAGGTCTTCCACACAGACTTTGCTTCTGTGTTTCCTCTTGGATTTTTGCTCTTTTCCCCATTTCTTTCACCCATGATAATTTGCTCCAATGTTTTTGCTCCTGCCATGGTTGATGTTTCTTCTGCTTCTTCTGACTCTTGATTTGCTCTCAAAATCATCTGACTTGCCTGGTGCTGGAGATTATTTATATTGAGCTAGAGATACTTCCGTAGGACATCCAAAAGATGTTATCACTACGTTGACATGTGCATGACGTTCCCATAGATTTTGGTCATGCAAACATTATTTTCAGGTACTTTCAAGACGTACAAAACGAAACAAATTACCAAACAAGACGATTACCAAACGAGACAATGAACAATTGTAATCTCCAGGTATCCAGTCCAGAAGAGAACAATCCAGAAACTTCCAGACAGCAAACATACTTATTTTCTCTACATTATCATATGACAGTCCATAATCCCTTCAATAGACTATCCAGAAATTCATCGTTACGCTGAAATGTGCATGACGCTCTTTTCAATTTTGGTTTTATAAACATTATTTTCAGGTACTTCCAAGACAAACAGAACGAAACAAATTACCAAACAAGACGATTACCAAACAAGACATTAACAATTGTAATTCCCAGGTATCCAGTCCAGAAAAGAACAATCCAGCCCACTTCCAGAGAGCAGACATACATATTTTCTCTCAATTATGATATGAGAGCCCCTAATCCTTTCAGTAGACCGTCCAGAAATTCATCGTTCTATAAACATTATTTTCAGGTACTTTCAAGACGAACAGAACGAAACAAATGACCAAGCAAGACGATTACCAATTGTAATCCCTAAGTATCCTGTCCAGAAGAGAACAATCCAGATAAGTTTCAGACAGCAGATAAACATATTTTTGACAAACAGTCTAGAAATCCATCGCTACGCTGATTTTTTCATGAGGCTCTTGTAAAGTTTGGTTCCATAAGCATTATTTTCGGGTACTTTCAATACGTACAAAACGTTACAGATTATCAAACAAGACGATTAACATTACACAAGAACGGTACCAACATACTAACTACGTTATAACAATGTATAGACCACTCCAGTGATCACACTTCTCAGGTAATCAAACTTAAATTGGTGTTGCACTACAATTGTGACACAACTGTCGTATTTTCACATCAACACCGCAGACGACCACAACTACGGACTCAGTTTCCTTCTGTGAAGCTTTCCATATTGGAAAAAGTCATTTTCATGGAGCTAAATTCTACTCGCTACTATCTTTCTGCATTCTGTCATTCATATGTCTTCCGGCATCCCAGACTACTACCTGACAAGAGCGCCAACATCCTATGCCCACATTCTACAAAAACATCTGCCACGACGTCCTCCATCAACGACCTCCACCGCCTCTAACCATCGGTAATCAGAATCCCAGAACTGCTGCCTTGTTTTTGTGAGCTCTTCTATAACTGAATCATTGTGTTTTCATTTCAGTGCCTTAGAGGTCCAAAACAAATAACACATTTTTCTTCTGTAAAAGCTATCCATCGTGGAAAAAGTTATTTTCATGGAGGTAAATCCTACTCGCTGCTATCTTTCTACGTCTTGCCATTCATCGGCCTTTCGGCGTCCCACACTACTTCCCGACCTGAGTGCGTATGTCCTCTTTAGATGTCCAAAGCCCACATTCTACCCCAACATCTGCCACCGACCTCCTCCTGACACCCTCCGCCGACCTCCTCCTGAGGCCCTCCGCGGACGTCCTCCGTCGCCTCTAACATCGATAATCGGAATCCCAGAACCGCTGCCTGGTTTTTGGCAGCTCTACTACTGAATCGAGGCCAAGTTCGTCTTCATCCCAGAATGATGTTACTGGAACCTGTGAGTGAAATGGTCTGGCAAAGTGTGCCGGGTCTGGGTATTCCTGGTAATACTAAAAAGAGAAGAGAAAAAATCCCAAAACATCAAAATACTGTCAAGGAACACATGTTTCAAGCATATCATCCATTTCTTTGACATGTACGCACATGGGTAGGGATTGCTTTGGCCTATTCACATAATCACAGCTACCCACTAGGTTCACTATTCACAAGGGATGAACAGCAATGTCATATCAGTTGGGGAATTGTTAGGAACCTTTTTCATGGAGAGGAAATAGGTCAAATAGGATTAAAATTAATACAGGCCACTATATTTACACATAGCCAAATGAACCAGCAGGTATGATGTTTATTTCCAGTACAATATAATACCTGAATATGGTGAAGGGAGTTTTCAGGAATTTTTTTAATACATTTGTTGACTTACCATTTCATTTTGCATCTGATATGGCAGTTCATTCTGCATCTGATACGGCAGTTCATCCTGCACCTGATATGGCAGTTCATTCTGCATCTGATATGGCAGTTCATTCTGCACCTGGTATGGCAGTTCATTCTGCACCTGGTATGGCAGTCCATTCTGCACCTGATAAGGCAGTTCATTCTGCACCTGATATGGCAGTCCATTCTGCACCTGATAAGGCAGTTCATTCTGCAACTGATATGGCAGTCCATTCTGCACCTGGTATGCCAGTTCATTCTGCACCTGATATGGCAGTCCATTCTGCAACTGGTATGCCAGTTCATCCGGCCAATATTCAGCTGGTTCAAAACATGTTGCAGAGGGATTGGTTTCATCCACTGGAATAAATGGTTGCCTTGCTCTCATATCAAATTGATCATCATTCCTGAACATGTTGTTGCTATCAAGTCCAGGGAGAGAACTCTGATGGGATGAACGTTCCGGTATACGAGCTGTGCTTCTTTCTTTGAGGTTACCCAACTTAGGCAACAAGTTTTGATGTTGCGGCTGAGGTTTACATGGGAGGTTCTTCCTGAGGGATGATGAATTCTTTCCTCTCCGAAGTCCAGTAAGAGGAGCACACAGAGATGCGACGCTAACCCTTTCTTTAGGATTTAAAGATCTACAACCTGACGTAACACTCTGACGAGATGACGAGCAGACCAATGGACCAAGGCGGTGGGGAAGTTGCTGTGCAAGCTTCCGTTCCTCAATGTTCTTCATGATATTGGTTACTGATGGAATGTTATATTTGGGGGTTGGGTTGACACCCAGTCTTTCACATAGACTTTGCTTCTGTTTGTTTTGGGATTTTTTGCTCTTTTTCCCTTTTCCTTTAACCTTGATATTTTTATCCAAATTGTCAACTCCTGCCACGGTTGACATTTCTTCTGCTTCTTCAAACAGTTGATTTGCTTTCAGTGAAGATAAAGTTTGGCTCTCAAAATCATCTGACTTGCCCGGCACAGAAGATAATACATGCTGAGCTGCAGATGTTGTAGGTTCTACAGAGTATACCTTTGGTGCTAACCTGCGATTGGTTGTAACAGGTAGGGAGCCCATAGCTGCTGAGGGAAGTTGATCAATCACGGTTGGCTGTTTGATACCAATCTCATCGTGGCTGCTGAAAGGTCTGTATGAAGATCGTGTTGGTGATAAAACGCCAACTGCCAATACAGGTTCGGTTTTACTAGATGAATGGTCACTTGCTGATTCTTCAAAAGGCTTCCCGATCATTGAAGATTTTCTTAAACTGGTACCACTCTGGCTGCTTAATGGTGCGTGTGATAAACGTCTTGGTGGTAACAACCCGACAGCTAACAATGATTCGGCTTTGCTAGATGCATTGTCATTTGGTGCTGTGGACTGTTTGTCGATGACCGATGACTTTTTCAACCAAGTCACATTGTCACCATCTGAGGGTGTGTGTGACGATCGTTTTGGTGGCAAAATGCTCACAGCCAACAAAGATTCAGTTTTGCTTGATGTATCTCTCGGTGATTCAGAAGTTGACCCCATGATTGGAGAATGTGCTACACTGGCTCCACCATAGCTGTTTAATGGTGCAACTGATGACCGTTTTGGTGGTAAAATGCCGACCGCTAACAAAGATTCAGTTTTGCTTGATGTTTCTCTTGGTGATTCAGAAGTTGACCTCATGATTGAAGAATTTGTTACACTGGCTCCACTATGGCTGTTTAATGGTGTGAGTGATGAGCGTTTTGGTGGCAACATACCGACCGCTAACAAAGATTCAGTTTTGCTTGATGCTTCTCTTGGTGATGCAGAAGTTGACCCCATGATTGGAGAATTTGTTACACTGGCTCCACTATGGCTGTTCAATGGTGTGAGTGACGATCGTCTTGGTGGTAAAACGCCAACGGCTAACGAAGATTCTGTTCTACTCGGTGCTTTTGTAGTTACTGGTGACGACTGTTGGCCGGTAACTGCTGACGTATTAAAACCAGCCCTGTCCTGACTGCTTAATGGTGTGAGTGTCGATTTTCGTGGTGGTGAAATGCCAACAGCTAATAAAGAGTCGCTTTTTCTTAATATGTGATCACTACTTGATGAATGTTGCTTGACCAATTGTGACTGCTTGAAGCCAAATCCATTGTAGCTGTTTATTGGCATCAGTGAAGATTTTCTTGTTGGTGACACAGCATTTGGCAAAGATGCAGCTTTTGTTGATAAAACATCAAAGGAATGGTCATTACTAATGTGGTTTGATGGTGTTTTATCAGTGTTGCTCATGATGGGTAGAGGCTGTCCATGTCGATGAGCTTGGGGAGCCTTTACATCCAAGGTCCCAGTTTCAGACGATTTCTGAGAGCAGTAGTTTCTTTTCTGTGATGACTCATGACCTTCTCTGGAGAGAACGTCCTCAGTGTTAGGTGATGACAAGGACAAAAAGGTTGAATTCTCCTTTGCTTGTGAGTTGGATAGCAGTTGTTGTCCAGAAATCACAAAATCATCCAAGTTCTTCTTTTGATTTATACTGCTTCCCAAGAAACCAGCTTTAGTAAAGAGAGATGAAGAAAAGGAATCTATCAGTCTTCTTTGGGGTTTTTCAGATCTTTCCACTTTTGACTCTGCTATGGTTGCATCTGCTGAAAATGGTTGGTTTTTAGGGACTGAATACAGGTCACTTGCACCACCTATCTTGTTGCCCTTGTCACCGCAACTCTTTTCAATGACTCCAGTGGACCTGTCATAATCTTCTTGATCACTGGCCCTCTGAGTGTCATTTGCCTTCACCTTGGTTAAGTCATAGGTGGGAGGTTGATTCTCTCTTTCCGAGTGGGCTTGAGGTAGGTTAGATAGAGAGGCCTTTGATGTAACTTGCATTGATTCCATGCTTGTCTGAGTCTGTACCGAACATTTCTCAAGCACAGTTTTGGACATCATCTTATCTACGTTATCCTTACTATTGGCTTTCATCACTTCAAGGTCATGGTTTAAACGATCTAACTTCTCGACCAATTCTTCCGTGACGTCAGGTATTGGTTTGGGGTTTGAAAGAGTGCGAACGTCGCTTCCAGTAGTAGCTTTCATCTCATATTGTGTCCCAGTGGTTTGAGTGGTAGAGTCACAGTTGGCGGTGTTATTGGCCCCGCAGTAAATGTTGATCGTGATGGGCCCTGTTGAACGAGACAGTTGTTCTCCTTGTGGTGCTGTTTGCTCTGCAACTGGTGTCCCTTGTCCCTGCGACTGACCACCTTCCGTCGATGACAGTCCAGAAAAGCTACAGACTGAACGTACAAACGAAGAGGCCACCTCCAAACCTGTTTCCCGAGGAGCTTCCTCCATATCGTGGTGATCGCTAGCCACTATGGTTATGTTACCGACGTTTGATCTGGCCAAGTGATCTTCCTTGCCTATCTTTTGCTGAATGTCGCACGTCGATGGTTGAACATCTTCGTTCTCTTCCCCAAGGTGCACAATCTTTTCTATAGCTGGTGGATCTACATATTCTTCAGTTTGTGTAGTTGATGTGACCATTCCTTCTCTCTTTCTCTCTTCTTGGGAGCGAATATTTCCTTCTTCATTCCTTTGTTGACTTTCCTGATACTCGGCCTCAATTTCTTCCAATGACTTAACATCGGATAAGTTGGTTAAGCAGAGCCCTCTTCTGGTAATACCATACTTCTCTTTCCAGTATTTATAGACGCTACGTTTTGATGATGCATATGGCAAGGGTTTCCTGGACGCTTCCTCCTTTGCCACACATTTCATGATGTAAGTTTCTTCATCAGGTGTGACGTCAGTACCCGGTGTGACACCGGGTAAGAGATATCTGTCCTTGCGATTTGGATTGGTATATATTTTGGAGCACTGTTTGAGGAAAAACTTGAAACCAAACCGTTCTCCATCTGAATTACAGAGCACTGGTTTCCTGGTTGATAAACATTCCTCATCTTTCAGGTTGGTTGCCTTGCTCCTAGAGTTGCACTTCTGCCTTTCCACAGAACCCTGCGATGTTGATGGGACATCTTTGCGACGCCGCCCTCTTGAACTAGAGCGAAATCGCTGTCCTTTAGTTGATGGTGTCTTTCGTTTCGGAGAACGAGACCTTCGATGAGTGATTTGGTGATGCACATCGGTATTGTCCTGATCGCGATAACCAGAGGTGTCTGCAAAACATAGAAAAATGAAAAATTAATTATGACGTTGACAACATCAATGATGTCATGCAAACAACTCAGACTTAGTCTAATTAAACAAAAGAAAGAAGTAGAGTTATTTTGGCTCAGTGACAAAATGTAACCAATTAGGTTAATTTAAGGTTCAGTTGACTGGATATGCTGATTGGAAACAGGTAAGGTAGGAGTGAAGCGAATTCTAAAGAAGATATTTCCTTCATTTTTACATAATGACAAACAGCATTATCAAATACAGCGTAACATACTAAACTTCGATGCCGAAGTCATCGATGTTTTCCAGAGGGATGTGAATGGCGGGGGTCATATGGTGCTGAGGGGGGGGGGGGGGTGTTATCTCAAATTTGATTAAAAATATATTTCCCTCCCTATCCTTCTTAAGGTCAAATGTTAAGTCAAATGGTACAAAAAGGTATTAAAAGATAAACGGTATTAGATGGAATCAAAATCTAAGTTAACCGGGATATTACAATACCATGACTAACCGGTTGTTTGTTTCCAGTAACACATTTATCATTAACACGACTGATTTAGTACTTGCTAATACAACCAAAAATAAAGCTGTATTTTCTGTGTCGCTCTTGCGATCCAATGTAATATACATAATTAACTTTACCTTAACAAAACTTCCAAACAAGACCAAACACAAGAACAAACAAATAGAAACAAATAAGATGTTTAAACTTAACTCTCAAATACAATATTAGTCGCATGTTTAAAAAAGACCCTAAATTCACCTGTTTGGTTATCAAGGTGACGGTTCTGTTCTTGGGATGCTTTAGATACCGCCCTCTTACTGTGACGTTTCTTCTGTTCATGGTGGGTTCTTTTCGCCAGAAGGTGTTGTTCTTCAACAGCGCCATCTAAATATCTCGCCTGCCTGTTGATGGGGAAACAAGAGGTAAGTCAAATGTGCCTACATATTCATTCTACTACTACACACCCTAATAAGAACACCCTAGTAACTACACCTTTGTTAAGTACACCTTAGTAAGTACAACCAAGTATTTAAAGCCGAGTGAGTACACCATAGTGGACACACCATAGTAATTGCACCTTTGCTAAGTAAATACACCTTTAGATCTCAAGTATACCTTAACAACTAAAATAAAATGTACATTTTACTAAGTATGTCTAGTAAGGATACCTCAGTAAGTACACCTCAGTAAGTACACCCTAGTAAGTACACCCTAGTAAATCCCTTAATAGACCTTAATAGTCCTTAACAGTGGATAAACCTGGATATTAAATTAACCTTACGAAGTACACCTTAGTAAGTACACCTAAGCAAAAGTAAATCCAAGTAAAAGTACGCCGCAGTAACAGCAGTTCCAGAGGCGTGACTTCTAGGTTGGGTGAGGGGGGGGGGGACCACGCAATTAAGGAGCGTCACAATACCTGTGTGATGTGTCTTGTGATTAGTGCAGTTGTTATTCACACGATGGAGACACCATTTTTGTTTTAGCCTAACTTTGATACGTACGCCTAATACTATAGTGTAAAATAAATACGGTTACAACTAACTTATACCCAACTGCTAATCTTTGCACAAAATTGTTGAAAAATTGGACAACAAATAGTCAAAAAGAGAGAATGAGAAGAAAATGACCTAACACGCGGTATAACATACATACCTAGTCTTTCAATTTGAAACGGAAAATGTTAAATTTGAATCTTGACTTATGATATTAAGCACAACTTTAGAATGTTCCCCAATAAACTAGCCAGTCATTTGGGGTTGCTGGGTAAGGGTTACTATAATATTGGCACTATCGCCAGAACTTTCGAGAGGGAGTTATTGGTGTTAAGCCCCGAGTCCGGGGTTAATTTTGGAGCCCGGGGAAACATGGATGAAGATTAATGGATGCTCATTTTCATAATATACTTAATAATGGGAAATGAAGACTTCCAAACATGGGGGGGGGGGGGTTAGTGTCCCCAGCCCAACCTGGCCTAGATGCAGCCCTCGGTGCAAAGTAGGTCTATCCTAACTGCAATAATATATATGTCAAATGTAATGGACTTACTCTGAGACGGTATGTGGTTGTACTTGGGTGTAACTTGGTGCAACGCTTGGTGTCGGTGATGATACAACAGTATCAGCACAGCATAATATCTGCTCCCACAAAGCTACATCTTCTCGCCTCTTCTCTCCTCCAGTGGCTCTCCCAGCCCCTCTACGCCCTCTTCTATCTTCCACTAGCTTCTTCCCTCCTTGACTCTCGTCTTCCAGTCCTCTCACCCTCCTCCCTCTTCCTCCAACATCCTCTCGATTCCTGCCGTCGTGTCGTCTCCTCGATCCGCTGTTCTTAGTAATGCGTTGTCTGGGAGATGAGTGACGCTTGATGGCTCCCTCGTCGGGGTGACTAGAAGCCAATTCGCTTGGTTTTTTGCATTCCAGATGCGATAATTTGCTTAGGTAAGACATTTCACTTGTTAGATCGATATCCGTTTAGCTATAACTAACACAACAAAGTTTACCGCAAACAAATAATCCTAGGATTTGTCTGTGACGTACCTTTGCGGACACGCAAACGAAGGCGCGTTGTTTACGCGTATAATATCAATACTGTTTATACGATACTGCGCATTGAAACAATGTACGTATTTGTACGTGTAAAGACACGCATAGAGATGCGCGTCGTTTGCGCGACCGAAATAGCGTCACCGATCTGTAGGTTTGTACGGAGACGCAAGCGAATGCGCATCGTTTACGCATTTGAGATAACACCATTGACTACACTGAGCCTATGCGCATTGACACAACGTAGAATGGTTGAAGATGTATATGCGCAAAAATATGTTACTGCGCCTTTCATGCGCGTCCGAGCAACCGGCTTCGAAAACTTTTAAGCCACACATGATAATAATCTTGTTCGGACTTGCTGTATCGCTGGTTGTAACGTTTGTACTGTTACGTAACATTAGACCTTTACCACTTGCCCATAGGTGATTATAAACTTATATAAAATTTACATGTAGGTATAATAATCACAACATATACAATTGTTAGCAATCATGCATGTAAAAGTAATGTCACTGGCGTAGATGGTTATAATTAATACGCTGACGATATTCTGAACGAATTAATGCAATAGCAAACAATACCTTGGTAAAAATATCGGACCTAACCATATACATTTTTGTTGTGACCTCCGCCAGCCTGAGATGACGTCAGCGGTAAAGGGAGTACCAGTTGTTTAATATAGAAATGAGAACCTAGATAGCCCTATATGGATATTTCAAACATAAAATCTATAAGCAGAAACATGCTTTTAACCCTCTATTTTGATTGTTTCGTTGCTTTAAAAAAAACCCTGAAACAAGTACCTATTTTTGCAGTTGATCACCAGACCTATAACTACCGATTATTAATAAAAATATAAGATTGCAATTGACAAAAACAGAGGAATTCGGGCCTATCCATAAAAAAAAAATCTTTTAATATGTACGATGACGGTTAACGAGTCAGTATATTAACAATTTGATTTGAATCTAAAAATTTCGTTGTGCAGACTATCTGCGATATTAGTTTCAAAAACGTGCAATAACAAATTGAGAAACTTCACAATTTTCAAATGTATGGATGCGTGAACGGACAGGGAAAGATAGATGTTAGGTTGGTTATTGAAAGGGAAAGAGGTAGTGCTTGAAAGTACAACTTCGATTTATTTTTCTGTAACTGTTGTGATTAAGTTACTAAGCACTTCTAAAAAAATACCATAGTAGTAAAAACTTACCTGATGCTCAGGGAGTATCCATGTTATTATTATTATTATTATTATTTTCTTCGGCCCCTTTCACGGCTCTCATACTTTGAGCGGTTTTTCGCGACTGCTGGCCATTGGATGTAAAAACTTCTGTAGTTTTTATGAAACATCAATGTCATTCAATATACCAAGATCACGACAACAGAAAACAAAATGCAAGTGTTACGTCATTCATTTGATCCCATTCCACCTCAAAACGAGAAACCAAAGAGTTGCAAAATATGTCGCATACGACTGCCATTTTGAGAGAGGTTTTCCAAGATATACTATTTCAGAAAAGTAATCCCAAGGTAAAAAACACTGGGCACAAAAAAACAAAAATATTGATCCACTCTCACTGTCAACCCCAGTCGCCTTATATCGAGAGCGCTTTTCCAAGATACTTTTAAACCAAGTCAGCCAAGATGGAGTCTTGGCAAGAAAACCGCACAAGTTTCACAACATTGGAGGAGTACGGGAATCATACAGGTATGGTCTTTTCCATGCAGACTACAAATATCAGTAGTATAACATACTGTTGCATGCATAGTACAAAACAGAATGGGCGGGAAAATTTCGAGTATGCGGTATGAATGGACCAAGCAACAATAGCTCTTTAATCTGAGGATGCCATTGTAATTCCTGAGTAAGAATTGAATATAAACTATACAGACTAACTCTGCTACGAAGCCACATCTCGTGCAAAAAAAAGGGGGGGGGGGG
>KN885716.1:20468-58136 GCA_000934455.1 Apostichopus parvimensis | reverse complement strand
CGGCGATCGCTATGCGATCGCCGTTGCCGCCCCCTGTTGCCAACACCCGTGGAGAACACTGACCAGGTACTATCTTAAGTAGGGAAGGCCCACTGAACTATCAGGTCAAAGTAGACAATGGTATTTGGAGGAGACATGTAGAGCAGATTATCCCAAGGCCAGAAGAAGTCTGGAAGAACATCTTAACAGGTCATTTGATAGTGATTCGGACAGGTCATTTGAGTTGACTCATGGTCAAGGGCTAACTAGAATATTGAATCGAAATCAATCAAGTGTATTGGGAGACACTGAAAATTGTGAGTCTAAAATTGAAACTCCAACACCGCCTAAACCAGATAATGGATTAGATGAAGATTCATTATTGGATTGTGATTCTAGCCGGAGTAAGTCAAATTCACAACACAGAGTTAGTTCAGAAACTTCACTAGTACAAGTTGCGATTAGTCCAAGGGTAGAACTTAGAAGGTCAACCAGACTCAGGAAGCCTAGGAAAATATTTACTCTGAAAGTGGCTACTTGAGTTTTGGTACAGTATATGTTTAGATCATTTGTCACTTTCGAAGCGTTGGTGATGTATCTAGACCAGAAGACATTTAATCATATTGTTAGTAACTGTATAAATGTTAGATGTTATATAACAGGAAAAATAAACACGTTAAAAGTTTAGGATAAACATCCATCATGATAGAAATGTATTTAAGATCAAAAGTCGACATAATCACATGCATGACAGTCATAAAGGTTATAATGACAAAGATATTGTTTTGATTTAGTATGGGAGAGTTGTTATGTATTTAAGTCCCTTTTGGCGTTTCTGCCTCTCGAAATACATCATGGCCGCTGGCCCAACGTAGTGTGATTTCTCTCGACTCATTATTATGAATTGGACCCACATACCCAACAACCCTCTCCTTCATCATGTCCTTCAACCTACAGAGCTAGTGGTTATATCTCTCCCTGGGGATTGGGTGGCCTCCACCTAATACTGACCCTCTCCATCTATTACATCGCTTCTGTCTCATTATTTAGTCACGGCAGTTGTGGCAATTCATAGGTTAGTCATATTGGATTGTAGAAACCTACCATACCAATGTAAAAAAATGAAATAAAAAAAAATTTCAATAACACTATGCAGTTAGTGGAATTTGCTCTTTTACGCAATAGTATGTACACAAGAAATTGCTACACAAGTAAGTTCTCATTTCACGGGCAAATATTTGCAGGTAAACTGGCACTGAGTAGAGCAACCTATTCAACAGTAAATTATCAAGAAATAGAACATCCTTTTATTGCTACTAAACAATTACAAGTACTATATAAATAACATTGTTCATTAATTGTCTTTCAACTCTTCTCTAATTTCATATGGCCAACCTGAGAGAAATCTTTGCGCAGAAAGGGCGAACTGGGCCATATCCCAAACCACTGAAAGTTAAAGTCTGTGCCAAAGCTCGATGTCAGAGCAACTGAAATACACACTCTGGAAGTTTTTCCAAATTGTAAGTTTTGGTGTTGCTGACAATTCGTCAGCGGCCAAAGCGCTGGTGTACGACGAAGAAAAACTTGTTAACTTCATAGTGGGAAGCACTATTCTCATAATTAATGGAGGTATAAACCCCAAACTGACCAGTGCATTGTTATTACAAAGCAAAGCAAATGAATTACAACTTCATAAACTTCAAATAACCCTTATCAGCAAGAATAAATAAAAAAATGTTGAAACACAAATTTGGATTTGCGCAAATTTTATTGGCTTATATTCCGCTTGCCATGGCAACCACATTGATACCGCATGCAAAATAAAAATGAATTCAAAATATTCATTGATATACCTGCTTCACAAAAATATATGGTTATTCTACAGTTTACTTATGAAATTGTATCTCATTTTGTTTAGTATGGTAGCAACAATCAATATGAATATATGTCATGATGTGATAATTTTACCACATTTTTATGAATAATTTTGCTATTCATACCAATCAGGGGGTGTTATATATGTATTGATTCACAAGAAGTTGTACTATCTCCTACAAATACTTTTAAGACCATCAAACAAGGCTATAAACAAATACAGATGTTGAAACACAAATTTTGATTTGTGTAGATTTTATTGGCTGTGCTTTTACGTGCAAAGAAAACGGACACGGACCAAAGGTCAACAGAACCAAAAACAATCCCAGTCTGTTAAACAACCACGAAAAACCCAACTGAACCCACAAACAGAAATCTCTCACTAAGCCACACATGTATATAATGTAGCGTTTAACGTGACGTGAAAAGGACACGGACCCAAAGGCCAACAGAACCAAAACAATAAAGCTCTACAAACCAGCCACAAAAAGCCAACTCCAAACACAGACAGAACCCCCCCCCCCCAACCCATTTATGTAACGTCCACACAAACCCCCCCAGACCTAACAACCATCTGACTTCAAATTTCATCCAGGTAACGCCATCTCGATAGTAGTCGACAGGCTTGCGCCAGAGTCTACGAAAGGCAGTGTCGCGAAGCCGTGCATGGTCCGCCTCCATGCGCAACCTAATTTCACTTTGCACGAGGGGGATTTTATTGGCTTATATTCCGGTTGCCATGGCAATCGTTATGTAATATGTAGTCATCATTAAAGGACAAAGCTAATAACATCACTAGGCCCACTTGATATTTTGAAAGCAAACTTGGCTACATCTGTTCAAAATGTCTTTCATCGGCATAACAGAGCTCTAGTGCACAATCATTAATGTAACGGCGAATAAACGATATGACCATGTGAAACTAAGCACTGTGAGTCCTCATTTGTAAAGACTGAACGAAAGAATTGACGTTTATTCAAAACAGATGTGGACATCAGGATCTTCGATGGGGCCATGGAAATGAATGTTATTCCATTGATTTATTTATTGATTTATAAACTCGGTGAGCGTAGAGCTAACAACAGTATCCTATTGTGAAGGAACTGTGTACCACAGTGTATGCGTGACCCGCCTGACGGGAACTACATCATATCACGTGTGCTTTTTACGTGACCCGCCATGCGGGATACAAAACGTTACGGCCAAACGGCACTACCGAACCATCCCATACTGCAAACGAAACTCAGGTCAAGCGAGCCAAAAACCTTCGCCCGCCGACCTGCAGAGACAAAACCCCCAACCCACACTGAAACATTCAAAAAACTGCAAAAGGACGACCCGCACGCAGCGAAACGAAAAACCCCTCCCCAGCACACCAGCGTCCAAAGAAGGCAGCCCCAGATAAACGGCGAAAATCGCCTTCAATTTGAAGGCGAATGTCAGACTTCACCGCCTCTAGGACTGCCTGCCAACTGGCAAATTTACCCCTGAAAAGTGAAAACCACATTACATCTACTCCGCCAAACATGTTTTTTTTACAATAGAGCAAACAACTAGAGCACCAATGGTGCAGAAGCTCATACCTATTCGAGCTTCAAAATGTAGGGCCCACAAAACTTTATGGCCCACCACTGGCTATAATTCCTATTTTTCCCCTTTAAATCCTATTTTACCCACTCTCTCAAACAATACCACTGAACTTTCTCCCCTCTACCTGAGCAGACATAACTTCACAAGCACTCCTTCCAAAAATTTTGGCTGGCTGCCTACTACCTCAGGCTGAAAGACTTCTAAGAATCGGCAAGTGCTGATTGGCTATAGGGCTCTCATGCTTACAGTTCAACAGTTAATAACAACTCCCAATCCTGCTTTAATTCCACTAACAGCCTCTGCAGAGCTTAACCACAAATGTAAACAAACACTGCAGAGACTGGGAGACAATTTTTTTTAAACAATGGGGATTAATTGTAATTAACTTTTGACCAAAAATTATTCGGCATCACCTTATTTATACACAATCCAACTATCATCAGTTCAACTTTGAATATGATCCATCAATATCTTGAGGAGAATGAGATATTTGAAAATATTACACAGAATGACCCCCGATGACCCCCTAAATGACGTTTGACCTCAATTTTCCGAACACCCCTCGTAACCCTCATCCCGAGGAACGTTGTGACCAAGTTTCATTATAACTGGCCATACACTGTACGAACGGAAGCAATTTGAAAATATAGGGCCGCAGCCCGGGCCACAAGACCCCTAGTTGATCTTTGATCTCAAATTCATGAACACCCTGAAGGTAACACTTCCATAGTACTATCGTGACAAACCCTCAACATTGTACCATCGAATCTGTAGGAGGAGAAGCATTTTGCGTATTTCCAGAAAATGGCCCATTACGGCCCACAGGTGACCTTTGACCCCAAATTTCGGACCATCTCTGATGGCCATATACTCAATGGTCCTTGTGTCCAAGTTTCATGAAATTCCATCAAACACTGTGCGAGTGGGAGCGGTTTTACCAATTGTCGACGGATAGAGTGATAGAATGATAGACGCCGCACTGTAACAATAGCTAACACCAGCATGCTGGTATGAGCTAAAAATCATATCACGTGTATGTTCATGCAGATCGCTTCACACGGCGAATAAGCGATATGACCATGAGACAAAAAGCACTGTGAGTGACTATGTGGCCTCATTCGTAACGACTGGACGAAATAATTGACGTTTATTCACAACGAACGGGGACATCAGGATCTTCGATGGGGCCGTGGGAATGAATGTTTCTCCGCCTTTTGGCTAAGATCATCTGTAGTATCTATAAAGGGGATTGGGGTTGGAAGCGGATCAGTCGTTCGGTAGTTTGGTTTTCGTGCCTTTTTCTTAAAAAGTATCAATGTTGTTTGATTGATTGGTTTATCGATCGGTTATCTGAAAGCTAACAACAGTACCCTATTGTGAAGGCATCGTGTGTTACAGTGTACGCGTGACCCGCCTGACGGGAACTACAAAACTCGTAAAACAGTATTTCATGCACATCGCTTCACACGCCGTATAAACGATATGACCGTGAGACACGAAGCACTGTGAATCACTCACTGTGTCCTCATTTGTAAAGACTGGATGAAATAATTGTCGTTTATTCACAACGGATGGGAACATTTGGATTGGATCTTCGCTGGGGCCGTGGGCATGAATGTTATTTGATTATAAACTCGGTTAGCGTTATGAACGGTTAACAACAGTATCCTATTGTGAAGGCACCGTGTGTTACAGTGTATGCGTGACCCGCCTGGCGGGAACTACAAAACTCATAAAGCACAGAATAGTGCTTTTTACGTGACCCGCCATGCGGGATACAAAACGTCACGGCCAAACGGCATTACCGAACCATCTCATACTGACAAACAAAACTCAGGTCAAGCGAGGCAAAAAGCGACCTGCAGAGACAAAACGCCCGACCCCCCACTCAAACACCGTAAAGCACAGTATAGCACGTGTATGTTCATGCACATTGCTTCACACGGCGAATAAACGATATGATCATGTCACACGAAGCACAGAGTCGGACATGGTGACAAAAACATTGCTGTCATGCTTGTCTCTTGTTTACTAACGGATGTGGAAATCATGATCTTCGATGGGGCATGGGAATCAATGTAATTCGATTGATTTATTTATTAACTCTGTGAGCGTAAAGCTGAACTTTCTCGAGGCCCAAAAAATCATATTAATAACAATAGAAACTTGAATAATATGGCTATGGAATGGGGAAAAATAAAATAAATTAAATAACATAATCCTGCATGTATCGGTACGCGTTTATGGGTGTCAAGATGGTCCCGAATGGAGGTGAAACGTTTAGATTGTAAATTCAACTCGTTTATTGTGGTGTTACTTGCGATCAAAAAGTAACAGGGCTAGTGTGGAATAAACAACAGTACGTAACACTGGATTAAACGGTTAAAGGAGTTGTCATTCTGATACTCTTTTCATAGCTCGTTCTACTCCTAAGCAGCAACATAAGAAAATGTAACATTGATGTTATTGCAATCATAACAGTTATGAATATGTACATTGAACCACTTATATGTTAATTACCTAGCAATTATTGTTCATAAAAAAGGTATTTACTTTTGATTGATCCCATTATATAAATTGTGACATGGAAAATTTTAGGGCTGGGAGGTATGACAAATATTAGTATGACTTACAGTATTTTGTATGTAACATCAGTCAAATTTTTAGCTCGCAACTTCTAATACCTTCACGGTTTTTGGCTACGATCATGTGTAGTATGTTTCCCATCGAGGGTAATCGTCATACACACCGGACGATGATCAGTCAGTCTCGACGGAGGGGACTGCGGTTGAGATCAGATCAGTCGTTCAGTTGTTTGGATTTTCGTGCCCAGGTACTTTCCCAGGGGTTACCCCCACCCAATTATTTCTTTTTTCCCCACATATTGCAACAATAACTCTTGAATGTCAATATCATTTCAAGTGATTTTCTTCGCAAAACAACAAACAAACACAAGAACAAACACATCTCCCCTAGCTAGCCTAGGACTAATTCATACTGACCACCTCCTGGTCCTCAAATAGGACAGAATCTTCCTCTTCTGGTAATAATGGCTGCTGCAACTCCTCCTCCTTCTCTTCCCTTCGTCCCACCTCTCTGAAACTTTTTCCAGACTCATATTGCCCGGCTCGCCGGCAATCCCCCCTTAGAGTAACTGTGGTCATGAATCAGTTGATCTCTTTTATAAGAACTGTGCTGGTTTATGTAATTCACTCTACCATGTAACTTGTACTTTCTCTCTCTGAGTTGTGCTCTCCTCCTTCGGTAGGCTTTGCCTCTCTTACGTAATTTATCTAGTGTTGTTTTCTCTGCATCTGTTTCAGAGTCTGGATACATTGACTATTTGTGCTCAACTTTAACCCGGCAGCTTCCATCTTCCTGGCTATTGACTCACCAGGCCCATTATTTGTGATGTGTATGGCACTGTCATTCCTGTACTGACTGTTGCGTGCAAATGTGGTGCTATGTTTTGGATTAGTCACATTAAAAGCATGATCGACTGCCTCTGCTTTTTGCCTGAAAGTCTCAAACCAGTGGACCATAATCGTTTGTAGCAGGTGCGTGTTTTAAGTATTTTGATAAGATTTGTGTTGTCAGTGCGGGAGATTGATTACCAGAGAACCCTTTGCAGCATTTGGCATAAATGGTAATTTGTAGCACCTGCCCCGCTTACATGATCTCCACTGTAGCATTTAGTAAGTCAGTCCAGACAACTTGGAACTTTGCAGTGGTAATATTTCAGCACTTTCCTGCAAGCAGTCACCTCTGCCTGTACATGACAGGTTAAGTCAGCATGCGCCTTTGTATCAAGCGCTTCTTAGTCATAGTCTTTGCAGGAAACATGTCAGAGGAGAATTCTGCTCCAGTCAGTGCTCTGTGCAGAGATCTGTTTAGGTGGGTGGACCTGGTCTAAAAGGTTCTGTTTGAGACTGAAGCAGACATGATACTACTGAACCCTTTGTATGGCTTGTCATCAGCATCAGTTGTGAGGCACTTGACCTTTACTGGGTTTTACCCAGTAATTTTTATGCACAAATCTTTCCACCATTTTGTCATCTTGCCTTAAATTTGCTGAGCCCTACACTCTAAAAATCGAAGTGCTGTTCTAGGAGCTCTAGTGGAGTGCTAGTTATCGTTTTGCTCTTCAAGAGCAGATATTTACCCCAAAGGTGCTAAACTGAATTGCACTCAGACCCAGTGCTATAGTGGTCGTGACAAGTACAGCTCTCGTGGGGTGCTATGATCATTGCAACAAAATCTGATTGGCTGTACATTCTCGCGTCTGCGCAGTATTGCTTATTACATAGTCCGTCATCAATCTAGCTGCACGCCAACATGCCAGCATGCTTGGGGAATGGCATGAACTTGTGTACATATAATATGTATTTCGCATACACGCGCGTCCTGTCACGACGGCTTTATACGTACGTACGTACGTACGTACGTTCGTAATACTACATGCAGTCGACTAACAGCGCAGCCAGATCGAGGTAACTATATGTAAGTGTTTCTTGTTGGGCTTGATATCTTTAATCACCATGTTTAAGTCATAAAAAAACGTTTAAAAAATAGAAAATGTGCCCGAGTAGGTGTTTGAATTGCTAGTGGTAAGAAACGGGCACGGATGCAAAGCGATATTGCGGATTTTGTATATGTCAAAAGTTTACGCCTATCGGGCTAAGATAAGGATAGCATACGCTACGTACCTAGCCTACATGTTAATAGTACCGTTACTTCTGAGTTCTGACGCTAGACCCAGGCTATATATAGCTTGGGTATCAGGTTAATAAAATATTAAGCTCTGGTAAGTAGCAATAAATATGCTACCATAAATACACCAGTTCTTTCTTATACATGGGAAAGATATTTTTAAAGCAATATAACTAACTACAAGTTGTAAGAATGGCTTAAGCCTTTATGGAATGGTTCGGAAATGTTTTCAGTCTAACTTGCCCTTACGTTACTCGTTAGGCTAACTTAGCGTTAGGGCTTAAGTTAAACCTTACAACTTTAACTTGTGCAGCCTAACGTTACAGTTAGGCCATAGGTAGAAGATTCCTATTGAAAGTGTAAGCAATTGCCAAGGCTACTTAACTTATTAAGTTAAAACAAGTCACATAGGCCTATCCTTAGCTTGACCTAACATGGTGTAGCCTGTTGGCCTAGTATTAATATGAAGTAATATGGATAGGCCTAACCTGCACTACAGAGTCTAATAATAGTTTTCTTAGTTAGTGTTTACACGAGTAGGCCTAAGCCCGGAAAATGTAAAAGAAGTATTTTTTGTAAAAAAGTATGATTTTGTTCGGGAAACCTACTGCCGTATTGCTTTTAATGTTTGCCCTAATGCTCTCCAAAAAAAACCTCGGGCAATGCAGGAGAAAAAAAATATATACCGATATGCAATCTTTGGTTGATAATGGAAAATGACACATCACACATGCTGTTACATTTCTTTTGTTTTTTCATACTCTCTTTCTCCATTTTAACAGATAACACAAGATTTTGAGCAAATGTTTGGGACTGACATTGGTCATAACTTCCTTCTGAAGTGGGGACAACACGCATCAAATTTACTTGCATATATCAGCAGCAGTAAAAATCCTACTCTTGTGGACCTCAAGGATGAGTACCAAGCAACGTCCAAATCAGAGGGTTAGCATCATTTTTGTTTATGAGTCCATGTGTACTGTTCTTAAAAGGGCTGTAATGTATTATGTCTGATTGAGATATCATACTGAAAACTCTTTAAGCACGATAACTCAACTAGGGTCAATTCATGATGTAATATTTATCACATATCATCCCCTTTTAAAGCACCTTATATGTTTGGGGGAGTCAAAATGGAAAAAGAAAAATCCTCGTAAATCCAGAAAGTTATCAACCATATCTCATAAAGGTGTGTTTCATTACCCTATCATTGTTGGTATTTTCAAATATCAATTGATTCAACAATGTTGAAACCAGGCAGTATAAACTTCATTATATGAATCTCCTAAATATGGCTAATATATTCCTCAAAGCAAATTTGATGTAGCTTTGAAGTTTTGAACTTCAAAAGATACTTGAGATTAACAACGTTCAGACCCTAAAATGTTATTTTGGTATAGTGCTCACGAGATACTGTGCAACCTGAATTAACTTCTTCAAAAAGGCCATAATAAGCATAAGCTAGCTTATGTTATTCTTTCACCACCAGTTTCCTTGTGGTTATTAAACATCAACTAAGACTGAAACTGCAGTACGTTTGACTCCTGAAATAAAACGGAAGTAAGGAGATGTTCAAATAGCCGTAATTTTTTTTTTTCAACTGGCGAAAAAACAAAGCAATTATACAATCTAGAAAGTGTGTCACGCCACAAGGCGTCAACTTGAAAAAGATGATCAGATTAATTACTACATCTCAAAATTTGTTTTCCTACTTTTAGAGCTCTCTGCCTTGTATGGTCTGCGGGGCCTGATACATCTACTTCCCTCTTTTAACACAAGAAAGAAAGGGAAGTGCAGCAGAGAAGAAATCATCCGGTTTTTTCTTGATAACCAGCCAGTAAGTTTATATTTCTTTAAAATAGAGATGGCTGCATGGATAAGAAAGTTAACTTGTAAAAGCATTGCTGCAGTAACTTCATAACAGTAGTGTCATTCATGTGCAGTGTGGCCTCTGTCAGTTTTAATTGGTTGATGAAGAAAATACTTGTTATTGAACCAGGAAGTCAAATGACATAGTGATTCCTTGCCAATAAGTTTGACAATTCTTCAGTGAAAATGATAGGATTTTGGAGGTTTAACCTCTGCAGGCTGTCCATGGCCGTTCACCTGCTCCAAAACGTTAACACATTATTATGCCAATCTAAGGAGAATGTATGACCTTTCTTGGTGTTCAGGTTCTAGAGATAATGGTTTTTGAGATTTCACTTTTTTATTTATGTTGACCCCATAGGAAATTTGAACAATAGGATTAAAACTTATTATGAGTAATCCACTTGGCACATATAAGATCTGCTGTATTTACCTGACTTGAGATATCGTGTTTACAAGCTAGAGTGTCACATTCAGCCACACACACCCATACACACACGCCAACTTCAGGCTTGACTGCATAGATTATTTCTGCCTTCGTCAAGTAACCAAGAAGTGTGACTTGATTTTCAAAGTTGCATCTTCTGCTCAAAGTGAAATATATTTGGGCATGTAAGGAAAAGTCTATATTACATGTAGAAACCATTCACAGACCTTAAAGGTAGTCTTTATAGGCCCTAGTTATAGCATGAGCTATAATTGCTGAAAGTTTTCAAAAAGTACTTTCCTGGAGGTCTTTACTTTGAAATAGTTCTCAGGCATTCTGAATGAACACACAAAGATAGATTTCCTCCAGTGTGGTAATAGAAACAGTTTAAGAATTTTGACCAAAGGTGACCATATTTTGAATATCTGATATCTGACAAAATTTAGGGTCTCAAAACAGCATACCTATAAGTCTTTGTTACAATATTAAAGATGTTCAGACTAGAGTATCTGCTGAATCTTCAAATTTGAGAAAAAGATTGCATAATGTCAATATGCCGCTCACTATATTTCCAGTTTGCTACAACAATGGACAAGTTTGATTCATTCATGGACTGGTGATACAAATAGTGCTTGGAAATGCCTTTATAAGGGGGTGGAATGAAAAAGGAAGATTCGTTTCATAAATTCGTCTTTCTGTTTTACATACAGATTGGGACCAGTGTAGAAGACTATACTAACAAAGCTTCAGCAGAGGCAATCATTCGAAGACAGCCTTACCTGCCTGGAATTGGAAATGCACATGAATTCCAACAGTTTTTCATTATAGTGGATAGGAGAGCCATTCCCACTTCAAGACAGTCTTGCAACATAGTAGCCGCGACAGATGTCTTGTTTAAATTTTACTACATATTCAACCTCGACTACCCCCCACAGCTAGAGGATTTTTGTATTTATCTTCAAACGGAGATATATAACATTCCTGTACACCCTGGACAAAAATTGGCAAACCGGGTAAAGGAAATTAAAGTTGCTCTGCAAATGTCTGGTTGAGAAATTAAAGTATTGTAGTGCATGTCACTAGAAACACTGAAAAAGGCTTCTTTTTAAACTAGTTCTTTAAAAACATGTACATGAACTTTATGTATTTTTTTTAAACTTGTTGCACCAATATGTTTTCCAATATCATGTTCTTTGTAACTCTGTTTTGCGCACTTGACAAAATTGAGTTCATCATTATAATCGCAATTGTGAGGAAAAGGATCACAGGTTTCATTTAAAATTGATGTAACTTTGAGGGAGAGAGAGGTATACAAAATCTCTGTGCACCCTGGACCAAAACAATTACAAAACGGGAATATGGCAGAAAATTTTAATTGCTCTAAAAAACGTGTTTAAGTCTGGTTGCAAACTTAGTGTTGTTGAGGTATCCTATTTTACTATTCAGAAAAGGTTCTTTTTTAACTAGTAGAAGTAACATATATCTGCTCTGCATTTTTTTTCTTTTTTAAAACTTGTTGCTTTCATCTTTTGACTTAATATTCGTTGTAATTTAGTTTTAAGCACATGACAAAATGAAGTTCATCATTATAATCGTAAGGAGTGAGATAAAGGCAAAGCTAATAGCTGTAAATAAGAATTGATAAAATATTACAGCAGCTTATTCCATTAGACAGGATGTTGAAATTTCTTACAGTGGAGTAATGCGATGAAAAGAACTATGTTTTTCACAAAGACTTCAAGCAACACAAGCTTATGGTGACCCCCTCCCCCAAAGAAAATTAAAAAAGAGAAACATTGGAGAGTGTTGTGTACATTACAGCTCCTTTTAAGCTTTTTTTACTAACAGTACAATATTAGGATTGAGAAAATAAAAAGCACTGCAGTAGAAACTTCCGAGTTTTATAGTTCAATACTATATTTTGAAAGCAATCAAGAACACGAAGAGGAATGGAATTTCAATTTATTTTTTTTCCTTATTTGCCATAGCTTCTCCATAAAAAGTTAATCTGGCAATGTAACACTTGTGAATTATCCCTTATTTCATGTAACGTTTTTTTTTTTAAAGTTTATTTCATATTTTGCCGGTTTGCATGTGGTTTTCATAGATTTAAACAACCTTATTTAATGATTGTTTTTTAATATGTACCTTTCTGAACTTTTGTTATGTTTTTAAACATGCATAATAATTGACAAATTTGTTCATTCTGCTAATTTTGTTCTTGCATTTTACACAGGGTTGCAATAAAGGAAGAAAATGTTAACAAATATTGTCGTTCATTCATTTTTTTCTGTATAAACTATGTATATTTTGTTGATAATATTTATAATTCTATAGTGCACTTGCACTTACAGTAGAGACCAACTCAGCACTTTAAGAATTACTAAAGAGCTCTTTAAGTGCTAAATAAATAGCACTTTTTGGGTGCTAAACGTTGAAGCACCTATATAAGTGCAGAAACTTGCACCTTGGGTGCAATCCTTCATAGGGCTCTTGCTAAGTGCTAGAAAATAACACTTTTAGTGCTATATTGAGCACTTTATTTTTTAGAGTGTAATGGCCTGAACATTGTACCTTGTGGCCCCTTCTTCTGTTCAGTTCACCCATTAGGCACAACTTGTTACTGTGATGCCAACCCATAAAAAATTTGTCCACGGTGACATTCTCTACAATTACATCTCTGCATCGGCTTGCAGGAGCAAATGGAGTATTATTTCTGGAATTACGCAGAGGGTTATTGTACTGCCGATCATATTCTGCATATTCCCCCATGTTGATGTGAAAGTTGCAAACCCAGGTTAATAGACGTCAAAAGGTAAATTGCTTAGAATAATACGGCTTTAACGTCAATAATAATGTTTTTGACCATCTACGACACGGTAAACGTTTCGTGTGCCGAGTGTAGGCGTTTGGCTATTGTTATTGTATACAGTTGAAATAGAGGGGACAAGCCTTGCACCCGTGACCTGACTGCCCACGTCGTTCAGGACGACGCACAGAAACTGGCGGAGTGTCCCACCTCCTGGCAGTTGAAACATCTAACCTCGGCGCACTCCCTAGTCACGTTTCCCCTTGGGGCAGGTCCTTGGCTCGCCTTAGGAGCCATTACATCCCCATTTGGATGCTGCAGCCTTTTGGTAAAAACACCAAGATTGCTCTCCAGTTGGACACCGCTAATGCGTTAGCCTTTCATCGGAACCTGAGCTATGCATCAATATAGCAAAAATGGATTTCTGCATTGCGTCTGCTGTGTCATTTTGGGTGATCGCATTGCGATAGTAGGAGCCCCATTTCTTCCTCCAGTACCCTTATTCTGGTCTAGAAATTTCTTCAAAGATGTATACATCCTCTTGCTTGTGGTTCACGCATTCCTCTTTCTCCACCAGAACTTCATACACTTTGGCATTATTGAGGTACCCCACCGTCTTGGTATCCCTATCAGACGCAGATGCTGTTTTTGAGAGATGTTGTGACAAATTGTAGTAAGTATCATTCGATATACCTGATGTATGAAATACCCTACGAAACTCCTAGGAAAAGTGACCTTTTATTATTGCATTAAGAATGTGGGTATTGAACTTTACATTAATTACGTCCTCGATTGGTACCAATTGAGAATTATCATTAAGAACCTTGTGCCATCTCGTGTATGAGTGTTTTATGAGAAGGGCCGTGGATACATATCATACCAAAACTCACGTTGCTTTTCTAAAACAGCTGTTTCATTTGCATGCCACTTGTGTACTCCGTAACGGTTCTTGAACGCTACTCAGTCTTGGAAAGATCGAATGTAAACCATTCTTTCTTTACCTTTCGCTTACCAAACCTCTGACAAAAAGAGCAATAAAACTCCCGTCTTAGTATCCGTCGTACGCAGGCTTCGTGGAACCATTCACTACAAACTGCACACAGCGCCATTATATTGCCGTCATCTGGTATCCTACACGTGCAAAATATTCCTTCTGTCAATATCTGTATTCGCCGTCTTTTCACGGATCTGCTGAAAGCTCGAATACCGAAAGGTAACATTTGCAAATCAATCAGGTTATTAATTAACTCTTGCCACATGGTACCCTCGTCATAGTGCATCTTTGTTGGGTCTTCAAGTGCAAACACACCACACGAAGAACCGTGCTGGGGAGGGGTGTTTCGTTTCGCTGCGTGCTGGTCGTCCTTTTGTGGTTTTTTGAATGTTTGTCTCTGCAGGTCGGTGGGCGTATTTACTTTTATGGCTCGCTTGACTTGAGGTTTGTTTGTCAGAGTGGGGTGGTTGGGTAGTGCCGTTTGGCCGTGACGTTTTTGGATCCCGCATGGCAGGTCACGTAAAAAAAGCACTATTTTCCATTTTACCCTAACCTATTGAGAATGGTAGTCTCATTTGATGTAAGCTATACGTAATTAAAAGTTTTGTTCTATTACTGTACGTTAAGGTGAGCTTCTAACAAACAGGCAATGTCGTACAAAATGTAATGCTGGGTATTCGGCAATTCTTTCAACAGATGCTGTACCATATAGACTGCATTGGAAAGTCTCAAATAAAGCAGTTAACTGGGTGAAATAGTTCATTTGATTACTAACTCTTGGTATATATTTTTTTCATGTATATAAAAATGGGTCTTCTTTAAAGAAAAATCACCATAACTTCATGATTTTCGATGATGGAGGATTGTGATTGGCAAAATTAAGTTCAGTGAGTAGCATTTTAATCACATTGATAAAGATCATCCTGTGTACTACTTTTCTGGTGTTCATATAACTAAAGGAGTGATCAAACTCTGTACAGTATGCCCATGCTTGGTACTCCACCAGGGATATACCTCATCACTCATCCCCAGAACGACTATGCCAATAAGGCCTTTGGAGTGGATACTGCTTTTTGAGTGAAATAGTATTTAGCATCCAAATGGCTATACTTGAAGTTTTCATTTTTGTTACACAAAACAAATGTCAAATTACAACATTGCCCACACCGTCATATTAATTGTATAGACAAACCTTCCATTGCCATTGCAAGTATTGGCAGTTTGAAGCTCTTATATCTGACTATATGGGACTATATGGAAGGCCCTTCATGGATAAAACATTAATATTTGTGGGATTTCATTTCCCCCTCACAAGCCAACTCATTCTCTAAGCTCTCCACATGCTAATCTTCTTATTGAGCCTCCCTTCAAATTCAATGGATATGATATTTCTGCATTCCATAGAATTGGCCCTTGTTTATGAAGTCACATAAACTCAGACATTGCCACTCACTGAACAGATTGAAGAAGCAGCCTAAACCTTTCTCTTTCAAGGCACTTCTTGCAGTGTTCCACCATAACAGCGCTTAATAAATACTGATTAATGACGATGATGATATGTTTTAGGTTACATATATACTTACTGCTCCCCTGGCGAAGACTAAAGAATGAAATTGGCATCTCCTGCCTGCAGACGCTCCCAAACACACCCGTCTCATCTATTTTCTTGGATTTGTTCTTGGACTGCATGAGATCACCAGCTTGAAATGAAGCATTAATCAATATACCCTAGGTGAATATAACATCAATATATGTGTCAGATACCAGTTTGCACGATGTTGAAAGTTATTTGAAGGATTTAGTGACACGATAACTAGAAAGCTATGAGTTTTTGTGATTCCTTGCCTGACATACATAAGTAATTTAGCTACCTCATTTAGGATCTTGTCTAGAGGGTAACACCTGGCTTGTCTAACAATGTCTATAACTGTGCACCCTCCGATGTGAGTCATCGCAGAGGTCAGAGTGAAGCCCCTATTGACAGATTCAAATAGCAAAGGTATAGCTGTTACTTCAAACAAATGAATGACCGCTGTAGAAAATCAGGAAATTGTCTTGACAATGCAACATTTCAACAACCAGATCTGGCATCCTTGAGCTTTTGGGGTAATTTTCTGTTATTATAACTAACACATTGAAGACTCAGCCTTTAATTGAAACCCAAGTAAAAATCACTAAGTTAGCCACAATACCACAAGTACAGTTTTCAATCAACAAATGAGCAATAAATGTGGTGCATCTATGTACTAAGTAAGTATGAAGTTAACACAACCAAAACATAAAATGGTGATTTATCATGTTAACAAGTGGAGGTTTTCCATGCAAACATGGATACAAAAACACGGCATCACCATCATATACAGTATATGCCAATTTCAAACATACATGCTCACACACGCACACTACCAGATAGATTCCTTCGGCAAGGATATAAAGATGTATTCATTTATCGTTACCTGTTTGCTAGTGGCCTGATGATGGTAGCTCTGGACAAAGCCATCCACTACGTTCTGCTCCAAGAAGAAAGAATCTACATACTTTGGTGGCAACTCGCTCGAGCCAGACTTCTTCCAACGCTTCAAGCCAAACATAGCATCCAAGCTTGAACTTCTTTTACCACCGGGTCTGTTCAAGGACCGAGAGAGAGAGAAAAGGAAATCCCAATTGCTCATATCAGGCTATTGCATGCCAGTGATTACTACAGAACATTGTAAAGACAGTTTCAAGTGGCACTGTCAGTTTGAATCACATTGTTACATTATATATTTCTGCTTCAGTTGTATGAGGAATGTATTACTGCTGATGACATGGTGGTTCTATACAGCAGCATTCTAATGATTCAGATTGATAAAAGCAGCTGACAGTCCTCATGATGAACACGGAACCCCACAAATAATTAATGCCACCGTTAATAATAATCTCCATATGAAGATCAACATTCACATCAAAAAAGGTCCCTAGTGCAGTACCTACCTTCGCTTCTCGGCCTTTTGGCTAAGATCATGTGTAGTATCTGTTCCCTTTCGAGGGGAATGGAATGGTGATGCACACCCGACGATGATCACACAGTCACAGTCCCGATGCAAGGGGACTGGGGCTGAGAGCGGATCAGTCGTTTGGTAGTTTGGTTTTCGTGCCCAGGTTCTTTCCTGGGCGACTTTTCCTTAAAATGTACCTTCGGGCTTTAATCGTGTTGTTTCGCCCATCTTGTGGTACCCGGGCGCGGTAAACCCAATTCCGCGTCGCGTCCTGGTGCGGTTGGAGAGAGCGATATTTTCATTCATTTGGTCGGGTGGTACAGAGCTTGCCAAGAGGGCGATATTGTACCAAAAACTGGATAAGGAGGGGGGGGGGGCTAGGGGTGGTTCATCTGGGAAATAAATTAACTGAATGGTTGCAGGCTCCGTGATCTTGCATGGAGAATTGCACACGGTGCCTTGGTGACCAATCTGAAAAGGTAAGGTAATCTGAAACTTGTTTGGAGGAATAGATATGATGTTGTTTTTTATAGGGAAAGTTGGCAGGCAGTCCAGGAGGCGGTGAAGTCTGACATTCGCCTTCAGGTTGAAGGCGACTTTCGCCGTTTATCTGGGGCTGCCTTTTTTGGACGGTGGTGTGCTGGGGAGGGGTGTTTCGTTTCGCTGCGTGCTGGTCGTCCTTTTGTAGTTTTTGAATGTTTCAGTGGCTGGTTGGGCGTTTTGTCTGTGCAGGTCGGTGGGCGTATGTACTTTTTTGGCTCGCTTCACCTGAGTTTCGTTTGTAAGAATGGGATAGTTCGGTGAAAATGAGATGAAATGATGTGTAAAACATGAAAGCTTATATAGGTCTATATCTGATAATGTAATTGGTATTATTATTCTATTCACTTCATCTATTTCCATGGACAGATGCGTATTACATGCTTATATACTTTGCTAAATATGAACATCATAAACCTGTTTTTTTCTCTTCGTAAGAAGTAAGTGTTCTGTCAACGACACTATATGGGTCATAAACTGTTGTCAAAGGCGTCACATACACCTACAACCTTTTTGTGGTGAAATTCTATCAATCAATGATTTACATGACACAAACCAAAGAATTGTATGTAAAAACAGTATAACATGAATCACTAAAAAGGAAAACTGACTAAGATTGCTAGGGTTTTAGGCACCATTTAACTCAGTGCTTGACAAAGGTTTCTGAGTGCAACATGGCATTCCAGTGACATGACTGTCAACCATCTCATCAGGTCTACAGATAATGCAACCTGTGGTTTGACTGCAGATGCTGGCCATAGTTCCATACGAACAAGTTGAGTTGCTTTGAGGCTGACAGTTGCAAAATGCCACTGGAATATCATGTCGGCCTGTAAAAATAAATATCATCAGTCTGAAACCATGCAGAGTGTTGCTTAATTTACGTTTCACTGAAGTTAACTTAATAATTAAACAGCAGCACTGATATTGTGACATTCTATTAGTATTTTTTAACAACTTTTCTGAATATATATTACACATGTATACTCACTGATGCTTAGACTGTTGCACTGAAATTGTAGAAGAATTTCTAAACCTGTACAAACTTACTGCATATTTGTTGGAGAATTTGTTTTAAAAAATTGTCTTTTGTCATATTTCAAAGGAAGACATTTTCATGCTTTTGGCCCTTTGAAAAGCAAAACCATTGTCTAAGCCATGATAAACTGTCTTTTCTTTCAAGAAAAATTGTTTCAATTAAATACAAATTCAGCCGAGCCAAGGTGATGATGATTACATTTACAGTACCCCATGCCGGCCTGACTTTAGAATCCGTACCATATGAGTGTGATAGCTTACTTCGAATCGCTTCGAATCGGCAGAATAATAAACAACTGTATAATCCGGTGCTCGCATTGAATAGGTGCGTCGCGTGAATGATTCGCTTGACTGGATTTAAAAACGTAGAGTTATTATTAAAGGGGTAGCGTTATTATTAAAGTACTAGAGTTGTTATTAAAGGGGTAGCGTTATTAGGAAAGGGGTAGAGTTCTTATTAAAGGGGTAGCGTTATTAGGAAAGTACTAGAGTTCTTATTAAAGGGGGTAGAGTTATTATTAAAGGGGTAGCGTTGTTAATAAAGGGGGTAGAGTTGTTATTAAAGGGGTAGAAGGGGGTAGAGTTTCAAATGACAGTCTTTAGTTATTTTATTATTAAAGGGGTACAGATAAAAGGGATACAATGAGTCAGAGAATAACATTCTGAATTTAATTTATTATTTAACATATAACATATAACAAATTAAGACGGGAATACAAATAGAAATAAATATTGACATGCGATAAAATACAACTGAATTAATGGGTTCCTAAACGGACGGACTGTGCCACGTGCTGTTGTAAACAGAAGAAACGGAATACAGGAACTCAATGAAATGGTCCAGACCTTTATGCTTTACCTGCGAACGCCACAGATGCTCGGCCAAGTAGCCATTCATGTGGGCATGTTTTGTTCCATATGCAGGTAAGCTTTTTTTGGCGTGCAGCCACTCATTCTCTGTGGTTCGTACACGCTCCTGTTTCCGCGTTTACGAATTCCACAGAATGATTGACCTTGAGATGAGTATACCCCTCTTTACTCAGGCAATCATAGGCCTTCCAGCAGTCGCTTTTTGATGAGTGTAAGAAGGGTATTCTCATCTCTTTTCTCCACTGGCACCATAAACATTTTGCCCCTATCTTCGACCTCTCTGCCTCCAAAAACCCACTGTCCGTCTTCAATTCTCCCGCGATTATATTTTCGCTTCCCAAACTTGCTTTCGTCGATTTCGACATGGATGCCGCTTCCACCTATCTGTGAACTGGTGTTCAGAATGACTTCCTCGCAAACTTCTCTGGCGAAATAAGCCCAGTCCACACATGTGGCAGAAGAAAGCCCCAGCTCGTGCTCCAGGAAATCCTGTGGTACTTTTCGACTCCACCAGTAGGTGAATTGGAGGAGCTCTTTGATGGTCAGGTTTGACTTCTCAAACCAGGAGTTTTTCCGCTCGGACATGGTGTATTGGTGAACCAGTGGTTTGCTCGAACGACATCTCCATCTATGTACGTGAAGAGAGATATTAAAATAATTAAATAGAGGTGACGAAGAATGTCTGGAGGGGGGGGGAGGATAGGGTTAGGGTTAAACCCATCGACCATGCGGGACCCAAAAATCGACCATGTTGAACGCGACACATACAATGATGGACCCGAAAAAAAACCAAGATGGACTTTGACTTTCGACCAAATCAAAATGGAACCATAATGTACCCGAGTTCGAACATGATGAACTCGAAAAGATCCATGATGGACTCGAACAGAACCATCATGGACTCCAAAATAAACCAGGATGGACCTACAAAAAAAATTGTGATGGACCTGAGGGAATTAATTTAAAAAAAAATTAAAAAATCGTGAGAGGGTCGGGGGTGAAACTGAGGGCTGGGGGACGGTTTTTGGGACTAGGGCTATCATATGACACCTTGTTTGCCCTTTTCGAGCAAGTCTAAATTTGGCGGCTCTTGGGGGGTCAAAAGGTCACCAAAAGTAGGTCAGGTTCAGTCCTGAATTTTTTACGACATCTTGACGTCATAAGAGGGCGCCCTGAAAAAGTTCGGATTTTTCCAAGCCTTGCCCCTATTTTTTTTTAAATATCTGTTTCCGGTATTGATTCATACCTCTATAAAATGATAAAATAAAAATAAATCGCCAGTCGAAGGAGATAGGGTGACGGGGTTTCCAGATATGGATTCAGCATAAAATTCTGAGTCGAACAGATGTACTTTGGACCAATTTGAATGTTCCACGTAAATTCTATTTTTTTTTGTACACTAAGTACACAACTTTTGAACGGTACATCGGACCGGTTTTTAAATACGATTTTTGGAATCGCGGTGCCATTTTACCCCTTATATTTGACTTTTAAAGAGATTGGTTTTTTTTTCCGGCCATTTTGATGTATGGCACATATAGAGCGCCCTCTATCGGTTCAATGCAAGTATATGAAAATAAAACGGTAATAAATAGGTCTATACTAGTGTAAAATGACACCGCGATTCCAAAAATGACATTGAAAAATCAGTGTGATGTACAGTTTTTTAGTTTGTCGCCGACAAATCAAAATAGAGGGCGTTCTACCAGCAATGAATTATGGGATGAAAAAATAAAGGTGATTTTCGGAACCGCAACCATCGATAAAGGAGTCTCTTTTGAGCAATTTCGGCATCGTTTTATCTGCATAGTCTCGCCTTGAAAGAGTTTCTTTACATTTGCCCTATATAAATTGATAAATAAATAAATAATCTGGCCGTAGCTCAGCCAAACAATGTCGGACCGACGTGGGGATTGCACCGTTGGATTTGTCATGCCTTGTTCCATATGAAGCATTTATTTATTTATATTGTCTATTGGGAACGTTTTGGGGGATTAAATGTTAATTGATGTGTTTATAGTCTAATTAAGAGAGTTATGGGTGTAGTAAATCGGTATTATCAGTGAGTTTATTGTCTACGACATATCTGCATATGTTTTGGGGGATTATGTTGTTGTTGTTATTAAATAGTTAAAGGGATTGTACTTCACATGTTGTTTTGTTATATTGTTTATTATATGTACCACAGTGATTTCGGGGGGGTGGGTGATGTGCTCCTTCGTCGGATGGCGGTACAACGTCGGAGTCACTGTCTGATTCCGACGGGGGTTCGATTACCCTCTTCTTCGGCACTGCTTCTGCCTCGTCCGCAAAGAGCTTTCGCCTGGAGGTCTTTTCCTTCTGCGGCGGCGGTGGGGGTGGCCTGTTGGTTGTCGGCGGAGGCGACCTTGCTGGGAGTGGTGGAGCTTGGAAGCTGCACGACGGTTCCGCTGGCTCCGTTGGCTGTGTTCCCCTCCGCTCCGGGGGCGTCGGCAGGACGATTTCGAACGGGTCCTCGGCGCGTGACAACTCCTCTGGTCGCTGGTGTGAGACTCGGGTGTCTTCCTCGCCCTCGGAGTCCTCGTAGTCTGTAACAGGGAGATTCTTCGCGGTCCGCACCAGCCGCCGTCGACTAGCGGGACTGAGGTCCTTGTGAACGACTCGGAGGTGGCGAGTGAGACTGACTCGGCGGAGGAAGCATTTCGGACACGTCAGTGCGTCGTCCTTGCGTGTCTTGGAGCTTTCCTCTTGCGATAGTTTCGAGGCTACGCTGTGGCTTAGTCTGTGACCCTTTTGCAGGTGCCGCACTAGGCACATCGAGCGAGGTCATGAAAAAGTCAAAATGGCGGACAATGGCGGATTCCTGAAAAAAATGGGTCCAACCCGGGTAAATCGGACACGTAGAACCCAAATCTGAGGTCCCCGTGACGAAATTTCCAGTCCTTCGATATGACATGTCTCGATCCGCATGTTTTGTGTGTCCAATAATTACTGCTCAAAAATGCTATTCCCAGGCCTATTTTGGCTTTGGAAATGCCTAAAACGGCGTTTTTGTAGAATAGCTCCCAGGGACAAACTGCGACCTACCTACATGGAACATATCTGATGCCGGATCGAATGAGCCATGCCCCGAGTCCATAGCATGTTGCGTTATGGAGATATGGCCAGTCAAAAATGCTAATTTTTCAATCTTTAATTGCTTATATCTCTGGAACGAAAAAAGATTTGAGAAAACGGTTTGCACCGCTGAACTCTCCGTACAAAACTCCCTGATGGTGATATTTTCAAGTGGATCTGGGACGGGGGGTGATTTTTGAAATATTCACAAGGGTAAACCATTGGAAAATTATCGATTTTCGTCAAAAAAATCAAGTCGCTCAAAACACACCTATCCGACTCAGAATTCGACGCCGATACCATATCTGAAAACCGCATCTTCATATCACATCGCGTTTTTGAGATGGGGTGGGGTCATCTTCCCGAACAAAGGTTAGCACGCCCTCTATTTTTATAACTCAACAACGGTATATCCCACCTATTTTTCAATGCGATTTTTGGAATCGCGGTGTCATTTTACCCCATATATATGACTTTGAATGAGATTGGGCTTTATTCGGCCATTTTGTATATAGATAATCGATAATTAGTTGATATGTACGCGTATAACGCGTATAAAATGCGAACGAAAGCTCCGATTGACTCGGGAGTTTCAGCATTGAATTCGCCGTAGCAGAAAGACATGTTATTTTCGTTGATCTAGTTTTTATCGTTCAATGTTTCGAGCTTGGTGGGGTGTGGGGGTTGTGGTAAATCGCGTTCTTGCCCCCAACTCCCGCATGCAAGGAGTCTTTCTGAAGTAGAATTTTACGTAGATTTCGAATCTGAAAACCCCGTGTTAAAATCTTTTTTAGTTTTCGAGATGTCGCAACTTAAATGTTAATTTTCTCCACACTAAGTATATTCTACACACTAAGTATATGAGCAAAGTCTGAATTTTTGATTTTTTGCGTAGGCCGATTTTCATTTGCCTAAGGCTCAAAACCAGGACATGCCACGCGTATATTGTTACCCTCATCTGAAAGACCCTTTTGGGTACTGCTACAAGACGGTGCGCACTTATTTTTGGTGGGCGTACTTTGGGCGTAGTGCGCCCACAAAATGGGGCGTTTTTAAGCATTTTTTTCATCATAACTCAGCAACGCAATCTTCGATCGAGCTGAAAATACCGGCAATCGATTTGTCGTGTCGAGTTCTATCTGTACACTTTCGTTTTTTTCGGTAGAATTGTTTTTTCGTCACTTCCGGGTGTGATGTCATCATGACCCAAAAATTCCAAATTGCTCCAAATGAACTGATTTTTATATATATTATAGAGTATATAATTGCACATTTTTTATTGTTTTTTTTAGAGCCCTTTATGATTATTTTACTGATTTTTTAGATGTTTTTTGTTTTTGCCGCCATTTTGAACGACGTCAGTCTATGAGCACGAAACTTGGTGAGGACATTGCGGTGACCATTGTACATCAGCCTTATGAATAAGAAGTTGCTGCATCGTTGCGTTCGCCTGTGCCAGGGTGCGTCAGGTTGCGTCATTGGGAATGACGTCACTTCCGGTCAGAACAATATGGCGGCAAAAACGGGTCATATTTTAAAGATAGTTGAGTCCTCTACACTCACAGTGAGTTTCAAGCCCATCGACCTTTCTCTGAGGCCCTCACAGGCGTTTGAATATTTTTTGTTTTAGCGCCCTCACTCCGGAAGTGAGCAACCGACGCCATCTTGGATGGCGTTGATCTGAGCGCACACCCAGCCGCTACCATCCGGGCAACTTACAGACCCATAGCCTTACGCAAGTGCAAACGAAACGTAACCCTAGTAACCACAAGGTTGAGGTCCATCAGGATCTTTATTTGAAATGGTCGCCATTTTGTTTTTCGTGGTCACATGACCAAAAAAACCGTCATGCATAATGGGGCGTCGAGTACTTCTATTTGCATCGAAATTTGCAACTTTTTACGATTTGCCCAGTTTCGGTCATTTTTACCACGTGACCCGATGACGTCACTCAGATGACGTCACCGGTGACGTAAGACATTCTGCCAAGGTCAAGGCCTGCCAAGTTTCGCGACCTTTGACCATTCCTACGATTTTTATTTATTTTTTTAAAATTGGGCATTTTGCCATAATTTCCGAACCGGAAGTGCCATGAGGGTGGGGGTGGGATATGTTGGTGCCCCGACCCCCATCCCTTACCACGCAAAATTTCAGTCCGATCGGACAAAGTTTAGTGTCACCCCCCTCCTCTCCCCAACTAAAATGAAATATGCTCAGATCTTACGTAGCACTACCTAGGGCCTTCTCGGGGAAGGTGTTCTGGGGAAGGTGCAGGAGCGAATTTTGGTGGGTGAGGGGGGAGGGGTGGGGCCCTAACCTCGAAGCCGGGGGGCGTCGCAGGGGGTTAAAGGGGAATGGGCCAAAAAATTTTACCCATGATGGACCCAAAAAAGGTAGGTCTAGGACCACACTGTGAGTATGGGGGAAAATTTCACCCCTTTTCCGACGTCCGATTGAGATGATTTTTACACCGTTCGATTCGTCTCGTCGAGATCTACAACATGGCGGGGATTGCGCAATTTTTGTTTTCGACCATGATGGTTAGTGGTCTTAATTAGGGTTAGGGGTTAGAAGAACGAGAGGTGGATTTAGGGAGTGGTTACATCGATGTGGGAGAGAGATAGTAAGAAGAGAACGTATGAAGAGAAATTGTTAGTACCTGTAGCCGTCACTCGTTGCCTTTTGCCCAGAGATGGCTTCCAACTTCATTTTTCCACCACAGGTGGAGCATGCAGGGTCTTTCATGATTACTCCCTTGGACATCAACCAAGTGATAGTCGTCAGCTTGTCTTTCAAGACATCTTCATGGAGCCTGTCGTATGTCATTGGCTTGATTGTGGTTGCTTGTGAACGACTATAACTGGGATTCCAAGAGGTGGATGGAACTTCTGCCATTATATTTGTTAGAAACGTGGCTAGAACTTTAACGTTAAGGTGTGTCTTTCAACAGAGCTGCTGCAAGATAGGATTAGTGGAGTATAACACCTGTCTTACTGCAGTGGACCATCACAAAAGAAGACGTTTCAATGGAATTAGTTGTCAATGAAAAAGTTTATTGATCGTAATTTAATACATATTCATTCTTTGCTCTTAATTGTGTTAAATATTCATATTATTTATTACATATTCATTATATATTCATGAACATATTGCATATTCATTATTTCGCTTTTGTTCTATGGTAATGAATATGGTAATAAAGGAAAAGTTAAGGAAACGCCAAATCTTCATCCGGCTCACAGCCTGATCGGTTAGGAGTATGCGCTATTATTAATTCGCATCCTAACATCCCGGGTTTCAGGTGTGGGCTAGAAGGGCATGAGGCCAGGTTGTGCCCCAACAAGCGGTGTAGCCGCTGTTTACAGGTTGGGCATACCCTGGCTGAGTGTAAAGGGGATATCGTTGCCCAGACCGCTCATACGCCGCGAGAGCGGCTACGGGCGTGGTTGAAGCGGTCCCTGTCCCGGCCTCTGACACCGTACCACCTGATGCTCCTGTCATCGCCCCAGTGTCCGACACTAGCGCCCCGGTGGAGGCTTTGTTCCCCTTTTCGTGTCCGACCTCTCCCCTGATCGAACTTGCCGAGACTGCCAGCCTGCCCACTGAGGCAGAGCAGGACAAAACGGCGGAGATGGTACTAGCGGAGTGGCATGCGGCGCTGGATGCCGCTTGTACTGGTTCACCGGTAGCTACGCCCGCTATCGGTGATACTGTCGGGCCCCGAGCCAACCGGCCTAAGAGACATTAAGTGGCCCAGATTCTGACTCGCCAATGGAGGACTGCACTACAGTCTTATTAGTTGTGGCCAAGGAGTCCTCCGATTGGTTTGACGAGACGAAACAGGCCACTGATCTCATTGACTCGAGTGGCCCTTCCACCCTACCCGCAGCCGCTTCCGCTATACCGGACACGATGCTCGCTAGTGGACCTCCTGTTCCTGACAGGGAGGTCCACTCGATCAAGGTTCACGAGGAGCTAAGAACTGCTAGCTCGTAGGAAAAGGGGGAACACTGCCAGGGGCCTGAAAAGACCCATATTGGGAAAACTTCGCAGGTAATGCGCAAGCCTGTCGTCTACTATCGGGACGGCGTACCCCGGATGAATATTGGAGTGAGTAGTTGTTAGGTGTGGGGGGGGGGGGTTGTGTGGTCGTTACATAATATGGGTTGGGGGGTTCTGTTTGTGGTTTGGAGTTGGCTTTTTGGGGCTGGTTTGTAGAGCTTTGTTGTTTTGGTTCCTCTCCTTTTCACGTTACGTTGAACGCTGCATTGTGTATACGTTTGTGGGTTGGTGAGAGGTTTCTGTTTGTGGGTTTTCGGTTGGGTTGTGGTGATTGTTTAACAGACTGGGATTGTTTTTGGTTTGTTGACCTTTGGTCCGTTTTCTTTGCACGTAAAAAGCAGTAGGAGAGACTAGCGTAGGTTCTTATGACCAACTAGACCGGTTTCTGCTCTCAAACTTCATAGGAGGAGCTTCATCAGTAGTAGCCCTTTGAATATTTTATATTCAGCCTGGGCGTCTCGTTCTCAAAATGCATCTATTTACTGTGCACGAGTTTTTATGGACTCATAGTGCAGCTATATAAGAGCATCTAAAAGAGCTTCGTGTGAACATTAAGAGTCCCTTTTCGCTGACTTTTGGAGGATGGTTGTCAGTAGCCGGTTTGCCTCAGGAGCTTCTATAGTTGACTCTAGGTCGGTCTCGGCTCTTGATTTCTTTTCTAGAAATCTCTCCCGTTGCCTTTTTGCCTGGCGGGATAACTCTTCTCTCCAGATTCTACGGAGTGTTTTGCCTGCCCGTTGGAGTACTTGATTCCAAGAATCAATGAATTCCTTTGTGAGGGTGGTGAGCCTGAACTGGAGCTCCTTCAGCGTATCTGCGTGGCTTCTGACCTTCTTGTAGGTTTCCTCTTTCAGCTGGATCCTGTTTTCGTTCCTTTTGGTAGGAGACCTTTGCCCACACGGTATGTGTTCTTCTTCTTCGGAGAAGGAAAAGTCTTTGTTGACTGGTGAGGCAGGAATATCAGGAATAAGTGTGTCCATGACTGGTTATGGGCTTGTACCAGAGAAAGTAATGAATTCACATGTTTTCTTTGAAACAATATGCATTTTTGCTGTTTATTAACAAATTCCAGGAACACAATGGTTATTTCAGACAAAATATTGATATCAAGTATTGTATTTTATATTAATTTATATACACATAGGCATACAGAAACAAATCCATAATCCCCAACCTCCCAAACAAAACACAGGGAGGAACTAAATGCACTATTAACATATTAACGAAACATTTATATATATACCTCAAGCCCACCCACTCAATAATATTCATGTCATGAACAACAAGGGCACATCTACTGCTCATGTAACATCTACCAGTTACAGTTCAATATAACAGTAATTCCCTTTTTGGGGCATATTTTTTCCAATAATGCAGATCTTTTCTGGATAAGCTGGTTCACCCAATTTAGTCACTCTCAAACAAATTGGGCATCTGAATTACATAACCTTTTTAAGAGTTTCCAAACTTAACATATACACATAATTCCAGCACGTCCTCAACTTTTACAACGTGCACAATGTCACTAGAGACCGTGGTTATACATTTCAACTTCAGATTGGAGAGTGGATCGTGCACAACCTTTTCAGGCAGATTGTGCATGCATGTAATTATTGCAACATAATGTGGTGAACATGTACAAGAAACATTACAGTAACATTGTTTTTCATCAAATACTGAATATGACCAACTGTTCAACGCCAGCATTAACGTATTTGAAGGTATACGAGTTTCTTTTTGTTACGTTAGTATAAACCACTGATTTGTATAGGACATTCCTCAGAACAACACGATAAAATTTGTAAGTGAGGACAGGGATAGATCCAATACAACCAGCTACAAGACGAGCAAGATGAACATCAAGATCAACTATGGTTAGAGCTCCTACCAGAGAAAGTAATGGATTGACCTATGTTTTCTTTGAAACAATACGCGTCTTTGCTGTTAGTTTATTAACAAATTCCAGTATGGCTTCTTGTTTGTTGATGCCTTGTAATAATTCTGGTATTGTAAGCATTGTACTAAGATTGGAGGCAATTTGTAATTCTGGTTTCTGTGTTCCTTTCACCATCTTTAATAGTTGTCCGTTCAGATCTTCGAATACAAAACATGAATGAACCCACAATGGTCCAAGATTCCTCAAAACATCTGCAAGATGTACACAAGAATGCACAACTGCAGTCATATATCGATCACCATACAATGTTCCAAATAAACAACAAAATTTATGTAAAAGACTCTCACAATAATTGATATCATCATTGGAAATAGAATTTCCATTCAGAATGATATTGCCTCCACTAGTAAAGCATAATGGTCCAGGAACATACTATCCATCAAATCTGCCAGAACTGGAAGAGAATAATAAAATAACCATGACCTATACTCCGATGCTTTCCAATAACTCAAATGTTCTTTGATAGATCTTGGAACTCTAGTGATACAAATGGGGTGGTTTTATGTTAACCAGTCTGTTGTCAATAACTGGGAGCAGCTTAGACATGAAAAACAGTTGCTTACAATGTTTGCTGTCAAGCCAGAGGTGCATCAATTTTTTTACAACACCAAGGAGAATGGTATGCATGTAATCCACAGCTGTTCCATTCACAAACAAATTCTCAAATCTGATGGAACTGTACATTAGTTTTAAAAATAGTTGATAAAGTATAGTTAATATTAAAAGAAATGGTAAGAAATAGAAGGTGAAGTGTTGAACTGTACAGAAGAGATATAAAATTGTTTGTAATGTATGCAAGATAGTTCTCACACCTGGTGACAACATTGTTGATGCTTAATATAAGTGTTGTGTATAACTCATGCCCCCCACACTCAAACCCTGACAAGAAGAAAAACATGACAAATATGATGCCACATACTGTACAATCGTGTTGGAGCAGATAAGATAATTGGTGCTTCCCAAGATTAGGTTTATGGATCTTTTGTTTCTTGCCACCTCCCTACCCCCAAGTTTTCTGGAGCACATAAATATATACCAGAGAACGAAAACGTTCTATGGTTCCGATATTGGGGTCTATATACAGACATGATTTGGTTAATATTAATGAGTTAAGCTCTGCTCACTCATTAATATTCATAGGACACATAGCAAAAACAATAGGCATCCGTCTTCTCACTATGGGGATTATAAATACCAAGTATGGTAGCAATCCAACAATTTTTTATTGAGTTATCGTGGTAACAAGCTATTTTGAGTGACTTAAGTATTAAGCCCCGCTCACTCATGAATACTAATGATATGAAATTTGCTGTTAATATAATTTTTTTCCTACCATATACTAACATAACCATACCAAGTATGAAGATAATCGGACATATGGTTACAAAGATATTGACATTTTAATGATTTTACATTATGCCCCGCCCACTCATTAATATTCATAGGATGCATACCAGAAACATATATATACAAAGTATGGTAGCAATCCACCATTTTGTTCTTGAGTTATCGTCGTAACAAGGTCAGGTGTCAAACACATACACACAAACACACACACACGCCGACTAGACTGCATAGGGCATCGGAACCAATAATCTAAAGGCAAAGCGACTTCTTTGCCTTTGTTTTTACACTTGTTGAAGTGGTGGCACAGCTAGGGCCATGTCTTTTATGAGAGTTCCTTGTACTCGGAACTTGTACTCCAGTGTAGCACCAGCGAGGAAGATGTCAGTTTTCTCTAATGGGAGGGTCAGCTGTCTGAAATCATCTTCATGCAGTACCATGAAAAGAATGTTTCCTTGTTCATCCAGCTCTGCACCACTAATTTCACTTAAGACTTCTGTAGTCTGTGGTTCATGAATCTGCAATGAAATGAAAAGTGAAAGAAACAGCTTAGGTCATATAGAGCCACCCAAGGTATTTTTATATCAGTTAGGTACACTAGATATGGATGTTCTAGGTAACTTAATTGCTCTTTGGAGATTGGGATTTTAGTATGGTGCCTGGAGTAGAAAAGTATAGGAGAATGAAAATCATGGGATTGTAAGTTTTAGTATTAATTTATTTGTTGGGTTATCATTCCACATGTTATCTTAAACTATCTGAAGTCATTGATCATGTTATTAATTGAGATTATTATGTCAGGACTCAAAATAACCGACGGCACTGTTAGTTAGGCAATCATGCTCTTGCTGTCGGTTGCTGTACCCCATAAAAAAATCCAAAGTTTAGAAAAATTTATAGCCATTTGGTTGTGCTTTCATATTATTCCCAGCCCTGTTGTATGTACTGAGTGTGGTACAAATATCAAATGAGTATCTACATATGTTTGATGAAGGCCTATGAGCTTTGGCTTCAAAACAAAAGGAAGTTACTGGCTTTAAATGTTGTTAGTTGGCATTGAAATGATTATAATTATGTAACGTCGGCCCACGTTGAGTCCTAAGGGATAGGGTAATTTGCTTGTGACAGGAAATGGACATGTGAACTCTCCTACTAGGGAAAAGACAAAAGGTCTTTTATCTCTTGCTGCGTAGGACTAATGGTGTATACTGGTAATAAATAGTACGTCTGTTCCCCTTGACGGTTGATCGTATTGTCCCTCAAGCTTCTCGGCCTTTTGGCTAAGATCATGTGTAGTATCTGTTCCCTTTCGAGGGGAATGGTGATGCACACCCGACGATGATCACACAGTCACAGTCCCGATGTAAGGGGACTGGGGCTGAGAGCGGATCAGTCGTTTGGTAGTTTGGTTTTCGTGCCCAGGTTCTTTCCTGGGTGACTTTTTCTTAAAAAGTATTGTCCCTCAAGCAACGTGGTTCCGCGGCAAGGCCACCCTGCGGGAAACCCGTCACAGAATTGTCCACAGGTCGCACATTCTGGTTAGTGGATAGCGCCACCAAAAATAACTAAGTAACATAGAAAGCAGTATTCGTTACAACAGTATTCGTTACAGCAGTATACAGCAGTATTCGTTAGGTTATGCGCCCCGCTTAACCCTACAAACTAATAATAAAATAAAAGAAAGAATATAAATTATGTACAGCTCAGGCATCTTGGTTGTACACTATCCTTCTTTGGTACTTTGTGGCCCTCGTTCGGGGCATCGGATGTCCTTTTCCTCCCATCATTCGACTTACGTTTGGTGTCCCTTGATTGGTGTTTGGTCGCTTTGCTGTCGCTCTTCCGTTCGTCTCAGTCAGTTTGCTGTCCCTCTTCCGTTCGTCTCCAGTCGGTTTGCTGTCCCTCTTCCGTTCGTCTCCACATCTCCTTCCTTCACACCTCTGCTCGTGTTTAAGAGTATCGGCCTTCCTAGGAGACCGGAACTCGTGGCAGGGAACATCTTTCGCGGAACATCTTCCGCTCATGCTCCGACTCAGCATGGTCTCTTAGCAGCTGCAAGTCTCCGAGCACATTTTTCTAAAATGGAAGAGAAAACAAAGAGCGTCTGAGCATCAGATTTAACAGCACAATAAAAACAAATAGTATACATGAAGAGGACAGGAAGCACATCGATTTCGGTTTCACACACACAAAACAAAAACACCATGATTATACGTCAGTTCACTTCCCTTTATTTACAAGTTAACAGTGTGATTTCTCATCATTTAAGTGAAGCCGTATCTCTGTGGTTCCCTGCGCTTTCTTTGTGGACGTCGGGAATTTTGTGATGATGGTTCACGGCTCTCTCCATTCTTTTCTTCGACGTCTTTTTTCGGCGACTTTCCTGTTCGCCTCTTGGGACCATCGTTCCTCACATATGTGGACCTATAGTCACCCTGAATAGCACATCGTTAATCCTTTTTAGGACAATGCCTGGGCCCTGCCATGGTCGGTGGAACTTCGAGGTTGACCCTTTCTTAACAGCAGGTGTGTATAACAAAATTAGATCTCCCTTGTTGTAAGTCTGATCGGACGCTTTGCGATCAACTCTTGATGACTGCCTGTCCGCCGCAAGCCTCAGTCGTTCTCGAACCTGTTTATGCGTCCCGCGAATCTTCTCCTCCAGCTGTTCGATATAGGCGGGATAAGACTTCTTCTCTTGGATATTCGGACGGCACAAGAACGTCCACAGGAGTTCTCAATATTCTCCCATACATGATCTCTGCCGGGGAGAAACCAGTGGACTCATGGATAGCGGTGTTATATGCAATGGAAAGACAGGGTAGCCAAGTGTCCCAGTCTTTCTGACTCGAGGAGACCACTGCTGATAGCATGCTTTCAAGAGTACAGTTGAAGCGTTCAATCATCCCGTCTGACTGTGGGTGGTATGCAGTGGTCATTGTTTTCCGGATCTGGAGTAATCGACACATCTGTTGGAGTACTTCTGCTTCAAACTGTCTCCCTTGGTCAGAGTGGAGTTCGTCAGGTATACCGAATTTGCAAATAAACTGTTCCACTTGTGGTGGACTCTTGGTTAGGGATTGGTATGGCTTCCGTCCATTTTCAGAAATAGTCCCCAATGACTAAGATACTTTTTAAGAAAAAGTCACCCAGGAAAGAACCTGGGCACGAAAACCAAACAACCAAACGACTGATCCGCTCTCAGCCCCAGTCCCCTTGCATCGGGACTGTGACTGTGTGATCATCGTCGGGTGTGCATCACCATTCCCCTCGAAAGGGAACAGATACTACACATGATCTTAGCCAAAAGGCCCAATGACTAAGATGTACTTATTGCCTCTCGGTGTTAGCGGTAAAGGACCAAGTATGTCTAGAGCAACCCTCTGTAAGGGCTCACCTGACAGATACTGCCTCAACTTGGACTTTCCCTTCTTGCGTGATCCTCGTTTGGTAATGCAAATTTTACATTGTTTGCACCATTTCTCAACATCCCGTGCAATACCATTCCAATAGGCTTTCTCCTTAATTCTTCCGATCGTTTTCTTCACCATCATGTGCCCAAAAAGGGGTGGAGATGGGCGGCGTCCCACAATTCCCGTTTGAGTTGCTCCGGAACTACAAGCTGTAAGGATACTTTATCACCAAGGGGAGACTCGAACCTTCGATAAAGCAATCTATTCTCCAGGATTAGACTATCCCACTGTGACCAGTAATTGTGCAGAGTTCGGCTGCCTCCTGACATGGTTTCCCACGGTGGTCGTTTACCCAACGCTTTGGCCTCCAAGAGAGGGCGAATATCTGGATGCGCTTCCTGAAATCTTCTCCGCTCTTCGAGAGATCTCCCGATTACCAAACATTCCCCAGAAGAAAATGGGGTTGCATTTTCATTGTCTCCGTTGGTGACGGTGTAACATGTCATGGTCGCAACTTCCTCATCTGCCCCACCTTTCCGGAATGATTTTGCGGCCCTTTCCATATCGTGTTCTTCTCGTTCGCAATGCCTACAGCCTTCACAAGGACGTGGAAGAAGCTGTCGGCATTGCTGTGGATTCTTCCAGATCTGTGTTCTATGGAGAAATCGTAAGCCCCGAGTGTCTCTAACCAGCGGGCTATCTGCCCCTCTGGATTGAGAAAATTAAACAGCCACCGGAGGGCACCATGATCCGTCCTGACAAGGAAGTTCCTCCCGTACAGGTAGTGGTGAAACCATTTGACCCCTGCTACAATGGCCAAAAGTTCCTTCCTGGTGACGCAGTATCGTCCCTCCGGTTTTGTCAACGTTCTGCTATAGTAACCAATTACCTTCTCTTCTCCATTTTGCTTTTGTGAGAGTACTGCTCCTACTCTGTGATTGCTCGCATCAGTGTCGAGAATGAAGGGGTCATTCCTTGTAGGATTACTTAGGACAGGCGCGGTGGTAAGTCGTTTCTTAAGCTCACAAAAGGACTCCTCACAATCATCGTTCCATCGGAAGTCCCTTCCCAATTCTGTCAGTCTGTGTAACGGCTTAGCAACAGAACTGAATCCCTGGATGAAACGTCTGTAGTAACTACAGAGACCAATGAAACTACGGACTTCGCGTACGTTGTTGGGACGAGGCCATTCGGATACCGCCCTGATCTTCGAGGGGCCGGTTTGCATTCCCTCGGAGCTAACGACATGCCCGAGAAATGTTACTTGTCGCCGGAACAGTTGGCATTTCTTTGGCGATAGCTTAAGACCTGCCCGACTCAGCCTCCGCACAACCTCCTCTAGACGGTGAAGTTGCTCTTCAAATGTTCGCCCGTGAACTATTACGTCATCAAGGTAGACCAGACAACTTTCCCATTTGAGCCCTCCAAGGACCTGATCCATGAGGCGTTCGAATGTCGCAGGGGCATTACAAAGCCCAAACGGCATCACTCGAAACTGGAAGAGTCCTACGTGGGTGACAAAAGCTGTCTTAGCCCGATCCCGTGGATCCATCTCGATCTGCCAATATCCACTGGCTAAGTTTAAAGTGGAAAACCACTCCGCACCGCTGAGCTGGTCTAGTGTGTCATCAATTCGGGGAAGTGGGTATGAATCCTTTACCGTCACGTCGTTTCCTTTGCGGTAGTCCACACTGAAACTCCCGTCCTTGACATCCTGGTGTTGCCTCAATGCATCTGTTATCGCCTTGGGCTGTTTCGTTGTCCTCCATGGTGTGCTTCACCTTCTCAGAGTTAGGTATAGTCTCGACGGCCCTGACTACCTTTCTGGCGGGAATGTTCCTCTGCTTCTCCACCGTCCGAAAAGCTTCTACCTCCAAAGCAGCCTGCAATGCTTCATCCATGGTATTTGATCGCATCTGATACACTCCTAACCTAAGATCGGTATCATCGAGGGCGTCAATAGAATGGTCCTTTGATACAAGCTCGAGCAGTTGCGATGTCGCCGTGGGGTAGGCCTGTCTTGCCAATCTACGAACCTCATGGGCCAATTCTGGCAACGATTCATCGCTTTCGAGTCAAGTGCTTAAGCTGGATCCTGAACACCTCCGTCTGGTGAGAGGGACTAAACCTTCTACAAAGAGCCTCAACAAGCGCAGAAAAGTTCCTTCGGTACTCTGGGTCCCAAGTCCGCAAGGACAGCCTGCGCTTCCCCCTTCAGACTAGCCGCTAGGCACATTGCCATTACATCAGGGCTCCACACATGTAACTCTGCAATTATCTCCAATTGCGCCCGATAGTCTTCCCATGAGCCATTTCCATCGTAAACCCCTGGCCGAATACCAGCAGTCCCAACCGGAACAAGGTAGTAGTCGCCCGTCGTTCAGACCAGATCTCAAATCGTTTCGATTGTCTTGCCTACGTATGAACTCTTCGTCATCATAATCTGTCCTTGGTTGGACCCTCAGCCCATCTGCCATGGGGTAATCTGGACTGAACGGATTCCCAGCTGCACCGAATGAGGGAGATTCCACGTGATACTCTCTGTGCCGGCGTGAACTTTCGGCTGATGTGTGTCCAGGACTTAAGTCAACCAAATCATCTCTCCACTCGTCTTCCACCTGCCAGAGTGGGCTTCCCCTCGCCTCAGCATGTCTATCAGGCTGTGTCTGTCTGTCCATGATTTCTGTTTCCGGTCACGCCAGTAACCTATCCCACCGCTGCCACCAGTTGTAACGTCGGCCCACGTTGAGTCCTAAGGGATAGGTTAATTTGCAGTAGGTTAGAAAGCAGTATTCGTTACAATTACTAAGATGAACTCCAGTGTGATTTGTAGTCTTTGTTTCTTTAGTTTCAAGTTGAACTTCTTGAGATATGGTGACAGACACACTTACACACAAGCGTGACTGCATAGCTTCAGTTTGCTTCTAGCAAGGAATCAATAGTTGACATTTTAAAGAATGTAATGCCCTACCATCATTAATATTCATGAGATCGACACCTTATAAATTGGGAATGTCTACTCACTATGGGCCTATTATTATTCATTTTGACACTGCTGAGAATAATACAATTGGCCACGCACCTCATTAATATTAAATGATCAATACTATAAATACAAGTTTGTTAAAAATCGGTCATGGAGTTGTTGAGATATTGACTTTCTAGGTTGGTGCTAAAATCAATATGGATTGTCTACTCACTTGTACCCAGTATAACATTAATTGACATAAGCATAGCTAAGAAAACGTGATTATAAAGAAATGAGCCAAATTACAATTGGTGTTGAAACTTCAACATTAATGAGAAGAAATGTTTAACCACTTGCACACATACTTTACCTACTGTGTCATTAAAAGCAAATGCATGTCTATTTACAACCTGTGTGTCATACAAGCACTCATATATTCTGCTTTTGTCCAATGCACACAGAGTTATTAACATTTGAAACACTGTTTTTTGTTTTCATTTCATATTTTCTGACGTTTGTGTTAGATATGCTATATCTTGGGAATGGAGATGTGTGAAAGATTACATGTGAAGGTTGTATTTTGTGATTGTACTTACTAGTTGTTGCTAGGGCTAGTTGCCTCAAGTATTTGTCATCTTTCACTGTCACATATGTGACAGTGATCCTGTCTCCAGACTTTGCAGGGGAAGTTGACGCAGTATTCAATAGGGCCACTGGTCTTGTGGTCCCGTCCTGCATTATTTGTACATTTCGAACTTCCTGTCCGAGTTTGTTATTCGAGTTTGTTTACGCGTGGCAATGTCGACTTGTCGGCACAGGCCGATTTATTGAGGGGAATCAAAAAAACTGTTCCCCACGATGTCAATGATATTTTGGGGAGCGGAATAACCACTGTTGAGCTTTGGAAGGCGCTTTCGAAGATGAAGAATGGCAAGTCCCCGGGTTCGGACGGGCTTCCGAGGGAGTTCTACCGAACCTTCTGGGCAATAATAGGACCCGACATCAGAGCCGTCTTCGAGGACGCCTTCCAAAACGGACTGTTAAACCAAAGTCAACGTCTGGGCATGATTACTTTGCTGCCCAAGTCTGGGGACCCCTTGGATCCTCATAATGTGGACTACAAGTTGCTGGCTAAGGCTTTGTGCAACC
>KN885716.1:7895-19013 GCA_000934455.1 Apostichopus parvimensis | reverse complement strand
GCTGCGTGCGGGTCGTCCTTTTGTAATTTTTTGAATGTTTGAGTGGGGGGTTGGGCGTTTTGTCTCTGCAGGTCGGCGGGCGTATGTTTTTTTGGCTCGCTTGACCTGAGTTTCGTTTGTCAGTATGGGATGGTTCGGTAGTGCCGTTTGGCCGTGACGTTTTGTATCCCGCATGGCGGGTCACGTAAAAAGCACTTCCTGTCCGCTGGCCACTGATATCCAAATCTAGCATCAAAAACAAACATTTTCTTTTTCGCCCGTTTTCTCCCGACATAAGCACATTTTTTCTAACGTGACCTTTGACCTTGATGTAGTTTGATCTCCTGATTCCAAAAAAACAACACAAGTCTGTACACCCATCCTAACTCTGACCGAAAAACTTTGAGCCCATATAACTTCGCACACGAAGGTCACACGGGGGTCAACCTATTGACATTTATGATCAGAAGGTACCTTTGACATCTGAAAATAGCATAAAAACTGTAAAGGTCACCGGAGGTCGAATTGAGGTCAAGGGTCACCCAGATGCGGGTCGACAATTGGATTACAATAAAGCAACTCCCAACCCTAACAGACAATTCGTTCTCAAGTTGTCGCCAAAATACTAGTTTTTTAACATGAATTGACCTTGGATCACATGACTGTTAAGTTTCAAAATGTTCCCCTAACCCGTTCACAACTTGTCCCAAAATATCAACCTAGTCGCACATTGGCACTGGGGGTTATTGCAGTTTTAATATTTTTGGTTTTCCGACCTTTGGTGACATCAAAAACAATAGGGCACACCTTCTCAATATGGCGGATATATAGTCCAAGTTTGGCCTCAATCCAACTTTCCCTTATTGAGATAGAGCGTACCCAAGCAAGTGTCACAGAGGCACACACACACGGACACACACACACACACGCCAAGTTGAACGCATAGGTTCCTTTTGCTAAAGCAAGGAACCCCCCCCCCCCAAAAAAAAAAAAAAAAAAGTTGGGCGAAATGATCATGCTGGTTGGGCGAAATGGTTGTTGGGCGAAGTGACCAGAAAGCGTTCTGCCCAACCTACTCAGGAACCAGCACGAAATTAAGTTATTGATAGCACGTAGGCCTAGGTATACCACATTCGGGCAAATATGCAGATGTTGTGATATAGCCTAGGTTTTTAGCAAGCCTCCCAAGAACTAAATGGCCCAGCAAAGAGGCACACATTTACTGATAGAAAGCTTCATGTTAGTCTTGGTCATGGTTATGTTCACAAGCCACCTGATTGGAGTTTGTTGATGTAGAGTTGGTCGGTTATCATTTAATTCTGTCTGTAGTTCCAACAAATCTATGTTGTCTGTACTTTGCACATAAAATCATCTTTTTTTAAAAACGCCATGCACTTGTCCTTGAAATTTTCAGTTTCCTGACATTAACGTTAGTATTGTTGGACCATTTCTGTTATGTCACTAACTGTTATCTAAGACCTTACGTTAGGATACGCGTAACATATAATGCCTACCATTAGACTAGCTTAGGCTAAGCTAGCTTAAGCAATTCTGTCAGTCATCTGTTAACTCGTATTCAGAAACAATGGGCGACGTAATGCGTATTGATTCTGTATACTTGAAATCCAATTTTATCACCAAGTCAAGTTATTGCGTTCAATAATTATTATCAACGTTCGACCGTCATAACATAAATAATATGAACAGCGGTATGCGTGCCTAACGTAGCTACTGACTGCACTGACGGCAAACTCGTCAACACCCAACTCGTCCACAACTGACTTGTCAGATATCCAACTCGTCCCCCGTATAACTCGTCACTGTGTGTGGTTAGAAAAACAAATATATTAACACATCACTCGTTTTGTTTAAGAAAAAGTTTCGATTACGAAAGTAGATACGCGAGAGTGCTTTATCAGAAAATAAAGTACATATAGCAAGTGGTTGTTATATTTATATTAAATTTATTCAGCCAAAAGGTCAACTTGTACTTAATAGTCTGGCTTTCGCCGGAACTGGTTTGAGCCGTTTACGTCGGCAATGTCTTGCACATGCGCAATGCTCCGACAGCTCCGGTGTTTACATTACAGGTAATGGGTTTTACACAAAGAGCGCCTCTTTTTAAAAGATTATAGCGTGCCTGAATTTACTTGCAAATATACGGCGTATGACTACTGTATCTACATAGTTTACCTCTCGCAATATTCTAATAACATCGTCTGCTGATCTAAATTGTTCTTTGAACGTTCATTTTATCAAAGGCTATACTAATTTCATCCATTATTACACTATTTCGGAACAGTGCTTTCTCGAAACGAAGGACTTTACTATCCAAACGTTTGGACCAAAGATCTAGCCTTAGCCTAGGCGCTAACGTTAACACAAGTTAGGTCTCTTCAGTTGTTGGGAATGAAAATACCAAGGAAGATGTTATATGCAACATCAAATGGAAGGGGAAAGGGCCGTATCGCGGACGAATTGTGAAAATTAGTGGTGAATATTTCTCCTAGGCTAGGCCTTGAATACAGTAGACTTTGGCCTGTATTTTTCCACGAAAGCAATTGGGTCATACTAAGCAGTGCTCGGTACGCCCGGTGGTGGAAATAGTGCCCAGTCGTTGCAAATAATGAATGATGCGTAGGTAAATTAATTGCGGTACGTAAGGGAACTGCATAACAAAGAATGAGTAACTTGTCAGTGCACTAACTTAGTCAAAATGATACATGAAAAGCATCAAAGAGAGAGAGTAAAGTCTTAGGGCGATAGGAAGCAGGCCTAGCGTAACATTTATACATAAGGTTAGGACTGTATTATCTCCCTATAATTTAATGTTAGGTGAAGATGGGCGTAAGATCCTTCAGTCAGTGATATATCTGTAGGGCTAGGCATGGCTTAATTTAGGTAAATTTGTTTTTAGACTAGGCATAGGACCGAGCCTAAATAAGACCATTTAAAACATAAGTGTGGCTGACTGACTGTGAGGAAAAAAATTGGTTTTCAGTTCCATACTCTGGTGAATTTGAAAAAATGTTGGAAATTAAGAAACGAATTATATTGAATAGGTTATTCATGCTAGAATATCGAACAGGATAGCACCATTTTGCTTGTGACAGGTTTTAGGTGTGAACAATTTTCCAAACGCTAGGGGTCACCCATTCCTCATACACCATTCCCCTTATCACTCCAAACCAAACCACCAATACAAACTCTTGGACCCCTTTCGGGGACCCCTTGTCGTGACGTTAAAATGAAGATACTATTTAAGTTTTACGAAAATCTCTTTTCTAAATTATATTGTATTAAGCCTATAATTAATCTTTTTTATGTTACCCTTCCAAACATTTTGGCCTTATAATTTCCCATCCATTATTCCAATCTCACATCCCATTGTCAATGTTTGTGTGATGGCCAGAAGAATACCGGGCACTGTATACATGTAGTATGAGCGATTTAAATATGTTTGATGACTGTATAATCCTATTCAAGCCTACTTTTATTGTAACATCTCCCAACAAATGTTCCTGTTATTGGCCTAGGCAGAGTACTACCCTTTTCCCTAGCCCAACTTTTTGACATTTCAGAGTACAGGAAATGCAGAATACAATTAGTAGTCTGACTGGCTAATACTGTAGTAGTGATGGTAGGTACATTTTCAAGCCCTATCTCAGCCTATCTGCCACACCTTACCTTATTTTTGCATTTACTGTAATCCACAGATGATAAAGATGTTCTGAAGTCTGAACAGAAGAAGCTTGAAGAGCAGCTAGTAAATCTTTATTCAGAACAGCCAGATGAAACTGAAGAATCTACGCCAACAAGCATTTCGCAAAGACGTAGAAAGAGAAAGTTGAAGCCTGTATTGTCCACAGATGCTGATCAATCTCCAAAAAAGAGCAATGCATCAACTCAGCCATCTAGTAGTCAGCACGAAAGGCCCAAATCTGATTCTAGCACGGTTGTTGACAAACTCTTAAAAAAGGGCAAAAATCCTATATCAGAAGCAAAGTTAAGGCTAGAGGCGAAGGTGGCATCACAGAAAGCTCTTTTTTCTGAACTGATTCCGGCACCATGCCCTTTCAGTAGACTTGATGGAGTTGCCAGGGCAATTGAAGTTGTAAACAACCCTTCAGTTGACATTGTTAATGAAGACCTGTACATTCAAACTTTGGAAACTGCAAAGGACACAGAGTTAAGCAGCCTTAAAAGTAAAATACAAAGGCTTACGGTTCTTGTGGAAGAGAGGGACAAAGAGATAGTGACTCTCAAGACTGAAGCCAAAGAAAAAACATGCCAGAAATGCCACGGATCTATGTTTGGAACCAAACTTGGTAAGTGGTGATTTTAATAGATCTTAAAAATGCACAGTGTCCTCCAACTAAAGGGTAGAGCCATTCCGCAGTCGATACCAGTTCCGCGAATTAACATTTTCTGATACATGAATGTGAACATAAGGAAAGTAATATCAGGGAATTGCTGGAGAGGCAAGAAAATGAATAATGCAAACAGAATTCATTAGCTGTGATTGTCAAATTCAACGTACAGACCAATCAGAGGTCATTATAATTTACCCATGACCAAAAATCATTTTAGCAATGCACTCCTAAAAATATATTGTTAAAATATACAATGTATATAAGTTAGCAGTTTGCAGTAGTGTATTACCTGGTCTGCTATACCAAGTTATTGCATGAAAAAAATAGTTATAATGTAATTATAGAATTAATGTAATCTGTAATCCATATGATGCTCTTTGTTTCTCCAGAATTATGATTATTTACTAATATGGCAGGTGATGTAATGAAGAATGTGATGTAATTTGTTTACCTCTACAATTGCCTTCATTTTGAATGTTTTCCATTGATTCTTCTACAGCCATTACTCCAGATAACATTAGGTTCTTGTCAGAGTTGGTGGCATATCGGGTAATTCTGGGTACAGTGACTCTTACAGTGATCTGTAAGATCAACCCGAACATTCCAAGCCGGTTTTGAGTGGTACCTTGCATGTTTAATGTGGGTCAATGCTACGATAATGGGCATTTGGGCCATATTTGGGGGCGTCTGGTGGGCCCTTAGCAGCAGAAAATTTGTCTGGCATGGGCCATTCAGTACTTTGTGGCATTCATGCATTAAGTTGACATTGGTTTCAAGTGGTACCTCATTCATTTGATCAGATGCATTTTTAGGGGCCCTTTTGGGGCGTCTGGCGGGCCCTTTGCAGCAGAAAATTTGTCTGGCATGGGCCATTCGGTACTATGTGGCATTCATGCATTAAGTTGACATTGGTTTCAAGTGGTACCTCGTTCGTTTGATCAGATGCATTTTTGGACCCCCTTTAACCGGCCCCAGGGGCCACATGCAGCAGAGGGACCACGGCAGACATCCACTTTTGGATATACTGGGTTTTTCCACAAATGTTCTAATACTCAGATATTGGTACCTCGTTCGTTTGATCAAAGTGCACTGGGCTACCGGGCTATATGGCAAATAACCTCAACCATCGTCTTGCATCAGAAGATGATGCATCCATTTCCATTCATTTGGAGTGGATGAAGAATGAGAAGAAGAAGAAGCCGAACTATCAGAGGGTGGAAGCAGCAATGCAGGCTACCTTTGCCGACAGGAGGAAACTCAATATAACAGAGGCAGCGACAGTCACTAAAGTTAAAGAGGTGTATCCGTGGCTTTTCAAAGAAGACGAGGTTTGTTGCACTTAATAATCAATTAAGAGATAAAGACAGTTACCTTGCTCCTGCGAACATAGTTTTTTTAGGATTCTTATCTTATTTAACGAGACCTTTTCTTACAGAAGACATTTATAATATTTCGGTTTTGTCTGAAAAGGATGACGGTATCCCCATCATCCTATTACCGTCCTTCTGTAGGTCTTGCCTTCGTCTTTTTTCTTTAGAAAGGAAAAGCGGTTGCATGGAAATCTAATCAGATTTTAAGATTTCTCCAGCTTTTATGCGACTGTACTTTTTTATGGTCAAAAAGGATTGGTCATTCCTTCATCACCTCCCTGTTGGAAGAGGGCCTAAAGAAGTATGGAGAGGGGATCATCATCTATGTTAAAGGATTGAAGTAGAAGACAAACATTGCTTCGGAGAAAGAGGAGAGTGCGAGAAAAGGTATGACCTTCATCGATGACATCCCTCGGTCTGTGATATTGGCACAAATCATTAAATGGGTTTTTATTTTCTGTACGCCATTTTGTCATCTTTTCTTCTCCCTCCCCAATACCCTAAGTTTTCAATGAAATGTTTGGGTTGTGGTTGGGTTCATACGATAATTTGAAGCCTATTTAATGCTTTTTTATTTTGGGATGAAAAAACAGCAGTCCAACAGTTCATGGTTCTTTAAAGTTGACAGCAGCCATATTTGCTACTGAAAAATTTAAAGCATTTATGCCTCAAATTGTGTTATCCACGTAACTTAAAGATGGTGACAATACAGTCTGTTAAATTATTAGTTCAAAACCACTGTAGAATCGTTTCATATGATTTTGCTCATTGCCTTATGTTGGCTAATGTACATACCTCAAGAACATCCAGTGTTTATTTTTTATTGAAGTTTTGCAGATTTGTGCTTTGCTTATTTTCACCCCGGCTAATAATTATGATGCATTGTGCTGTAGGGAGTACAAGACCACCCTGGATCAATATCATGTATTGGGCCTTTTGTTCCAGTATATTTCTTATTCTTCCTTTTTAGTAAATCTCCTTCCATTTTTATCTTTAGATAAATACTTGAAGCAACATGGAAAGAATGAAAAAAAATCAAATGCGTTACCTTTCTAATTCTATTACAGAGTCTCTTCAACATGCAGCCATTGTGCTTTTTACGTGACCCGCCATGCGGGATACAAAACGTCACGGCCAAACCGAACCATCCCATTCTTCAAACGAAACTCAGGTCAAGCGAGCCAAAAAACTACATAGGCCCACCCACCTGCAGAGACAAAACGACCAACCACCCACTCAAACAATCAAAAAACTACAAAAGGACGACCAGCACGCAGTGAAACGAAACCCCCTCCCCAGCACACCACCGTCCAAAAAAGGCAGCCCCAGATAAACGGCGAAAATCAGACTTCACCGCCTCCAGGACTGCCTGCCAACGGGCAAATTTCCCCCTAAAAACAACATCACATCTATTCCTCCACACAAGTTTTTTCACAACAGAACAAACACAAATAATACGCTTCAACACAGCAACAGAACAAACTGGAGTATCTACCCCATATAAAACAAATTGTAGGTGTCCCAGTTATGTTCAATGAAAAAGTGGAACATATCATCGTGTGTGAAGATGAGATGGTAAGTCCTTGTAAAAAGAGTCATTATCACACTTTCAATGCAAGCCCAACTCCGTAGGTTACTATGTGTAGAGAAATAACCTTCCGACCTGTGCCTACCACTTAAAGCTGTGATCTTTTTACGTGACCCGTCAAACGGGAACCAAAACGTGACGGCCAAGCGGCACTAAACAAAACGTAAGCTTTTGTTTTCTTGCTTTTCTTAAGCCACTGAATATGTGTGTGTGACACACCCACATTATGATCAGTACAACTTGATAACAGATTGATGTCATACTTTGTGCATATGAAATAAGCATTATGAAAAGTTTAGCCATATGGTTGGACCTGGTCTAAGTTAGTAATGATGTTATGATGTCAAACGTCAATATCCAATACTTGAAATAACTCATATCTGATTTGGATTTTTTTCGAACTTGCTATGAAGTTATTGGTAATGTTAATCTGTACTTTACGCTCGATGAATTTGAGGTCAAAGGTCACGTTTGATGTTCGATACTGACAAATGCTCCTTTCTGCAGATTTCCTTCCAAATCTGTGAAGTATGTGTTAACTTTGCAACAATTTTAAAAGCCTTTAACATAATGGTTGCAAGTAACAGCTTGTTAAAGCAAGTATGTCAAATTGTCAGTGTTTGATGAAGTATAGAGAAGGAAAAAAATTCATGGCAAGAAAAGTAAATGAAAACCTGGACGTAATTTTAGCTTTTTCACTTTTTAATTATTGATGATAGTGATGTTAATTTTTCTGTGTCTAAAAACAAAGAATAAGAAGTGAGTAAATGAAATCTAAAAAACCAAATCTGAGATTTTTTCATAACTGTGTCATTCAAGTTTGAAATCATTCTGGATCATTGTACTATACTTTTATTTGCCAGTTTGAGGGAATGTTGGCATTTTTGGCCCCTGTATGCTGGATTCGGGTTTTCTTTAGGTTGTGCATCTCCCTTTGTTTATGTCTGTGGGCCAACCTTAGTCCCTTTCCTGTGCATTGGGTTTACGTATGAAATTTGGAAATTTCTTTTTATTTTGTTTCGGGGAACGACACCTTCCAGTGTTCATCATGAAAAGTGGTGTTGAATGTGATATCCAATACGAGGTTGTGGTAGACACCATTCAAATTTCAACTGTTGACACATTTTAGCGGCCTTTGCCCACTATTTGGCTGCATTTTACCTACCCTGCCTATTTGAGGAAGACTTGACATTTTTTTCAGCGAGTCATTCTTAACATCCAGGATACCTTGCCCGATTGATAAAACCATACTGAAAATTCTCGATAAAGTTAACAAGGCGGGTAGCGTTAATAATATTGGACAAATTGAATACTGAACAAGTAAAGTTGAACAGTGCATCTCCCTTTATTCCTTTCAGCAAATTGTTTCTATTCTGGGGGGAAAATGTTTTGAACTAAAATATCAGGTTTTATGATAAGACTTTTGTACTAAAGTATCAGGCTTTATGCTAAGACTTTTCTAGCTTGAAACCAAAAATGTACCGATAAGCTTAAAGGTTAAATAATCTATATTTTAAATTTATTTTATAGTATCTGCTGGTTGTAATAATGTGTTTTGTGGTATGGATATGAGCATGAAAACATACCTTTCAACTTTTTGTTCTCAGGAAAAACTTTTATGTTTCCATAGTTGTCTAGTACTGTCATGAGTGTATTATATACTTAAGTATTACTTCCTGGGGAAAAACTGTTGTATTCATTTCCTTAAAAATGTTCCTTTTTCCGTCCAAAATTTTTTCAAAGTATTCCCAATACCAGCTCTCGTTTTCATTAATAACCTTTTCTACTTTCAGCAAAGAGGTATTCTTCACTTTTCACTTGTAAATATGTTCATCGTGGCTATTACTTTAACTGGAAAAGATGGTATATTTATTACACGTTTTGATGCACCTTGCCAGTTTTGTTGTATAGCATTTAAGTTCAGATATTCCTTCTCTTTGCCATTCTCTGCCGTCCCATTTTTTTTACATACTTCATCAGTTCTTACATGCCTTGCCAAAATGGAAATGCCTTGCCCTCTTTCAACTGATATGAATAGACCTGTGAGGAACATATGTGTGATTATATTTTTCTATGATTTAAATTGTACCTCTTATTTAGACTTTCAAAAACATTCTGCAACTCTGATGCGGTTTTTAAGATGTGCAATTAGGTTTATTTTTTATTGATTTTTTCCCCTCAGTGGTTTAATTAGAACTTGATATAAAATGACGGGTGTTATGTTTGTTATATGTCATTTATTTACTATGACATGGGTCTCAATTTGCAATCAACGTGTGCTAGATTTCTTTTCTTCACTTACTGTCTCCCTCAAAAAATATAGCAAGCTTAAACGTTGCACTAGGCCCAACTTGCCAAAACAAGAAACGTTCATGATTATGCAATTAACCATTGTCTTTTAAGCAGTTTTATTTTAAATATGTTCTGTAAACTGTTCCACTAATTTGTACCTTGTTAGGAACTTTATAATACAGTTTTGTTGTTAAATCAGAAAATGTGCGTTTGTTTTTCATTTTCTTTAAGTTCTTAACTAAGCTTGGTACTTCATTCTTGCTGTAATTAAATAACCAGTCCGTCTTCTTCTTATGAGACAAGTAGACTAATTTTGTTCTGCAGTTGCATGTGTACACATATTTCAATTTATCAGATTACTTGTTGGAATTTTGTCAAGTTTTAATTTTAATACTACCAACAAACAATTTTGTTATCAGGAATTTCCTGATTTAGGACCATTCAAATATCCTTTCATCATGACTAATTATCGTTAGTCAAGGCTCGCATGACTAATAATTAGTCGCTGGACTAAAAAGATAGGTCAATTCAGACACCACTGCAGGACTAAATATTGTTTGTCATGTGACTAATATAACTTAATAAAACTTCGTCAATTCAGACAGCATCTGGACTAATTTTTTTTAGTCGGCTGGACTAAGTTATGTTTACAGTGCAGTTTTTGGAGTTGCTGATAATTCGTCAGCGGCCAAAGCGCGCTGGTGTACGACGAATAAAAACTTGTCAACTTCATAGTGGGAAGCACTATTCTCATAATTAATGGAGGTATAAAATCCCAAACTGACAAGTGCATTGTTATTACAAAGCAGATCAAAATAATTAAAACTTCATCAATTTCGGTAGGTGAAAAATTAGAAGCCCAGGCAGAGCGACTTGCTAATCCACCAGCAGCTGAAAATGTGAATCCGGAAAATAAACATCTCCCAGCAAAGAAAATTGTCAGTGTAGAGGGACAAATAATTTCAGTAGGTTATATTTTAGAATATCCCCATTTCAAAACATATTTTTTCAAATAACACTTATGAGCAACAATAAATAACAATCCTTTTGTAATTTCTGACTTTAGAATTTTCATATCTAGACTGTTGAATTATATCAATAATTTGGTTGTCTACCATTACAACATTGTAATCTTGAGAATAACACACAATTTGTTATGCAATTTGTTATACAAAACCCTAAAAGAATCTGTGATCTTAAGACTAAAAGAATCTATCATCATAAAAAAAATACACGTTAGGCAATTTGAAAAAGAGGACATCTCATCCACGTTAAATGAATTTCCCTTCAATTCTTTACTTTGACTTCAAATTGCCAAATGCTAATATTAATTGATCATGAAGATGCCTCCAGGATAGATCGAGTGTATGCGCCCGTAAGTTTTCAATTTTCGGGTTGCGAGACGCTCAGCTGTCCGCTCTCTGACCATGACACTGTAGTAGCACGTTTTGTTTTGCCTTCCATTTTCCCGATCGGGCGGGGCCTATGGAAGCTTAACTGTCGGATTCTTGGCGAG
>KN885715.1:77822-95571 GCA_000934455.1 Apostichopus parvimensis | reverse complement strand
CCCTCTATACTTAATTAATTGATTTACTTATTACTAAACTTTAACCTATATGATGGTTGACTTTAGTTATATCATATTATTAATTGAAAACCAGTTTGTTTTACAGAAGAATACAAAAGGAAAAGAAAAATTTGGTTAACGAACATGTGTGTGTACTCATTCTACGAGTTGATCTCTCCAGTTTATCATCAAAAGATTTCTTGAGATCTTCATCAACTGATAGTATATTTTTGGTTCCACTTCTCAAATCAAAAATTTCCAAAGTAAAAAGCTGTCAGTTCTCAATGATCAAGGAATCCATAAATTTAAAAAAAAAAATCTCATTTATTGGGTAAATGTTTAAAAGATGTTGAATCTTTCCAATATATATAACTTTCTTCTCTGTTTTTCCTCTTCCATTTCTTGTCCTGTTCTCAGAACTGGCTAGCTGTGAAATGGCGGACGGTCAAAAGTCGAACCATCAAAGCCGCCACGGTGGAGAAATTAGTAGAACACTTACCGACAGTAATCGAAGAGATGGATTCGTTGTATCTGCACACATTCTTCAACACCTACTTAACGTTCACAAATCTACAGTATGTACTGAAACTGTTGATGCACAGGTGAGAGAAACAGCAATGTCCATATTTAAAGTGTAACTCCCCCCCCTCCCCAGCCTATCCTGGTTAATGTTCTGACTGCTAAGAATGGTCAACTATGGTCAAATTTGTAGGGGTCCTTGTTTCCCCCTTTCCATTAGAGCTTCTTTATGTCATTGAGAACCATAAATGTGTAGTTCAACCCTCGTTATTATATCTATAGGGATTATTAAGAGGCATAATTAAAAACCTGTGCGTATGTCTCAGTATTCTATACATCTTCTAAAGATAGCACAGTCATCAGTCTTAAAAAAAAGTATCAGGGTTGATGATCAGAATTAAATTATTGGTTAATTATTGTTCATTGACTGAAGAATGATATTGTAACATGTAAATACAACTGCAACTTAAAGGCTACACTACTTTGTGTACCAAGGCATGCTGGACATTTCCGTGCAATAGAAAATATTCGGACAAGTGCATTCCACTGTGTGATATTTGTGGGATACAAAAGTAACCAAGTGGAGCGGAGTACAGCCTGTGGAGGTCTACACATACAATGTGTTGTACCTAATTTCATTCTCGTTCTGTTCTTGTTCATTCATTAACATACATAACACCGCAAAATAAAAATAAAAATAAAAATATTCATTTTAGCCTTTGAAGAAGATCCTGCTAGGATCGAAACGTCAGACCAACTTACTTTTACACATACATAACACCTAGCGGACCTGTTTTGTCAAACATCCCAAATATCTACACACCCAAGCTTAATGAAATTCTTTTGGAAGTTTCTACATATATTGCATACTACACATGTCTTTTTCCCTAAAGCACATATGAAATTTCAGAAAATATCAAAACGAAAGCAATCCCTCATTGTCACAGTTTTGCTGAATTGAAATTGTTTAATCATGGTGATCTTTGTATTCAATTTGACATTCACTCTTGGATACAATGGTTGGTGTTGGCTTGATGTATGACAGTACGGTTCATTGTGACACCTTTCATGTAAACGTGCACAGTGACACCAGCGGATTTTAGATTTAGTATCTGGCATTGTATGTGAGTCATTATTTGTTAACAATATATAATAAGTTCCAAGGATGATCATTGTTCATTCTATTGTCATTACTCAATAAAAATATGACGTTTATTGTTGACGGGGGTTTGTGGCCGTGACCATGCATTATTCTGTCCAGTATTTTAGGACTATCTTTGATGAAACAATGGCACAGGGATCATATAGTGGATAATCTTTTTGATGATTTATGTCTGAGAAGGATATTCTGACGATCAAAATGGTCTCTTTCACTCAATTGCTATAAATTTTCTGTTAGAAGGTGGGAACTGTCTCATGATAGCATGTTTATCATGAAAATAACAGATAAGATCCTTCAAACTGCTACAAAATGAATGATAGATTCTCCTGTTTCATGTAAAAAGGAAACACATCATTTGTTTGTATCAATGTTAAAACAGATGTTTACAAACTTGAGAAAAGTCTGTTGCCTTTCAAAAGGAATACTTAGCTCAGACCTACGGTACCATGTTTTCATGGTATGTGCAGTGTACATGGATAAGAAATCAAGACTGAGAGTATTAATGTCAGCTTTTATATTTACCACCTTATTACCTATATGCATAATTTTAAGTTTCCATGAAGTTAAATGAATGCATTTCTATGGATATTTGCGAGCAAAGATGCGATAATTGGGTGATTGTTACCAAGACCATTGTGAATATTCATGATCTTTGAGGTGTCCATGTTTCACAACCTGCTATATAATGCAGCGTTCATTATACAACCCAAAGTTGAGATCTATGGTCGTTACTATATAATCAGCTGCGCCGTTTCCGCTGCAAACTCGCAGGTGTGTGTACAGTACATGTCTACATTACATAATTCCATTGGGCAAGGTGTACCTACAATCACTTTTTTGTTGATAACTTGCATTATGTTTCAAAAAAAGGAGAAAAAAAGGAAAAAATTTAGATTCCAAGTTTGTATTGCATTCTTATGAGAATCCCTACAGTGTTATTCTTAGTAACAGTCAACATAGTAATAGTCAACAGTACAGTAGATTCTGTCCTATTGACAGAAAAGGCCGAACAGTGTGAATATTGTTACGATGGAAACAATAGATCAGCCTTTGTGGGGTCTTTGTTAGGTGTTGCTATTTTTCTTCCCATGGAATTTGTGACGTAGCAGGTCCTATTGAGTGTCTGTAACTCTGAATACAAGGCGTGCCCTTGAACCACCCATAGCTAACTCCTCATGCATTGAGAGATAATATTTAATATTGATTGACTAGCTTGTAAGCAAACCAGCATACTGCAGCTGTAACAGTCTATATGCCATTGACGTCCCTAATGTGTTTATTGATTGGAAAAAAAAAACCTTTGAAAATACAGTTATGAAGGTACTGTACTGTTAGCTGTCTTAGTATGACAATTATAATTTAAGAGAGCAACTAAGTCTGACTGGAGTGTATTGAAACTACAAAATACTGAGCCACCTTCAGTGTAGCAATTACAAGGCTCTTGCCCTGTCTTTAGATCAAGACCAACACACTTCACCATGTTTACTCAAGTACTGACCTGCATATATGTATCCTGTGGTTGTCAGTGTATTCTCCCATGGTAGTGAGGCTAAAATGTTAATATTGAAGTTGCAATTCCTGTACATAAGTTTCCAAACCTTTAGAAAATTGCTAAGCGATTGTTAGTAACAACATTTTGTCCTACACCTGGTAGGCCGACCGTACAACAAGAATGTTGGAGAAGTTGATAAGTAGTAGTCATGTCTTCATTTTGATTTTATTTCTAGTAAAACATCTAAAGTAGTTTGACAAGCTTAACTAAGCAAGTCAGATTTTACTTAATTTTGAAGTGCAGCTTTTTTTGAGTTGAAATGGATAAAATATTCCAATGTTAGTCTGTAGTAAAAACCCATAACAAAGTATATAACTCATTATTTTGTTTAACAGTCAAGTTTCGTACAAGTAGTGAAGCTAAAGTTGTGAAAATTTTTGACATTTGCTGTTAAATGTCACCATTTATACTAATTATGAAAATTGTCTGATGGACAAAACGTTGAGGATTGTATCAAATTCATTTATTGGTCTCTCAATTACATAAACTTGGTAAAATAATCTAGCAGGAACATGTCTGAGTTTAGTTAATTAATTGTAAATCTTATTTGAAGAAATACTCATATGTTTCAAAAACCAAGTTTTTCAAACAAACTAAGAAAAAAATAGCTGCTTTAGCTTCCTTAAATGGTGTCAAATCTATAACTCAGTAATACATTGTATTTACAAAAAGATTAGAATTAAGTCAATTAACATATTAACAAACAAACAAGCAACAGCTTAAAGGTATGCTGTTTTGGCCCCAAATATGCTAGATATTCAAATATGGTCACCTTTGATCAAAATTGTTAAACTGTTCTTATTACAACCTATGAAGAAATTTTCCTCACTGGGACGTTCAGTCATCTTGTTTGATCCTTAAAAATGTCTGAGAACAATTTGGAGAGTAAAGACCTCCAGGAAAGTACTTTTTGAAAACTTCTAGCAATTATAGCAGGCTATAATTTGGGGCCTATACTGACTACCTTTAAGTCCCTCATGTTCGTATTGGTTCATTCTAGTATTTATGATGAAGGTACAGTTGGCTTCATTGTCATACTTTTGCGTCATTGCATTGATCAGTAGAAATTTGGTTTATACTCGTTTTGACCCATTCTCGTTATTTTTTTTCACCTGTTTCTCTTTTTCAAGGTATTATGAGGCTTGCCACATACCAGGATCACAAAGAGAGAACTTGAAAAGGTGAGAAAAAAGTCCCAAGTTTTGTTGTTTTTCCCCCCGTTGCTGGAATGAGGGTGGGCAGGGTAGGGGATGGGAAAAGAAGTAGGAGGGGTTATCAGAGGGTAAGCAGAGTTTCAGTGGAGTATTTCAATTGGCATTTTAATTATCATCATTTTAATTGACTTTGGTCTAGAATTTCAAGTTGTATCAATTTATTTTCAATCAAAGTGGTAACCAAGCTTGAATCTTTATTTTGGTTGCCTTCCTCTTTTGTTGGCAAACAGCAAAATCCATTTGGCATTCAGCCAGTAAACAGCCCGAGGTGCTGAGCTGGTTTAATCACTTTTCAGTCCTAGAAAACAGCACAATACATACCCTGATCTTTAGCTGTATGAATACCCCTCTATTGAACACACTGTGTTGTACTAATTTCAAAGTCTGTCTTTGGAAGTGCTGTAATGTTTTTGTATTTAATCTCGATCCAAAGTTGTTTGTTTTGGCAAATTGTTATTTCAAAGGTGGTCCAAGAGCAAAAATATTAAACTAACAGGAAAGAGTCTCCTCAGGAGAGTGTTGACATTTTGCGTTCACTCGTAAAGTCTGTCCCTGCATCACATGTCGGCTCGTTAATTAAAGTGGACGCCTCATTAACCAAATCTTCAATTATCAATTAAAACATTGCTCCAATATGGATGGAGAAATAATGTCAATAAGGAAGTAGAATTTTGTGATACATAATCTCCAGGATGCAATAAATAAACAGTTGAAAATATTCCAAGGCCATCTCTATGCCAATTTGAATGGTTTTTGTACTAGAAAATGCATTTATTGTGAATTGTAGAGTGCAAGGTTATGGCTATATGAAAATACAGTAGACTTGGTCGATGCTCACTGTACATTTTACATGTTCTTATCCTGCATATATTGAGCAATGTACAGTATGATGACTGTTAATAGTAATAATGAGGGTTTATTATATCTTCTTCTACTTTGCATTCAATAATCGAGTCGACGAATTCTGAGATTTAGCATATATACGTGTACTGTATGTTTCAATGTGGATGCGGTGATCTCAATCAGGAAACTTGTTCGAGTTTAACACACTTAGATTTCAGGATGCAATAAAAACGTTGTAGGGTAATTGGTGGATATGTGTATATCCTTTTGCTGGTTTCAATGTCGTTATTGTTGAAACTTGAGTATTTTCATAACAAACCTTGGTCAACCTTTGTAGAGTTCAATCCATAACTTCAGCCAATTTTGTTGAGCTATCTAGTGATGATGGGATTAGTATATTAACATCTGAAAGAATCTCAAAACATATTAGCATTAACTTTTGTTTTGAATCTGTTCAAAGAATGTTCAATCTGTTTAACCTGCCATCACCTTTGTCCATCTGATATCGTAGGACCTTTGGAAAATGGAAATATTTATGAATTACATACAGACACACACATGGATGTATACATACATGTGCACCCCTGGATCCAAACAAGCAAAAGAACATAGGTTCCAACAGTAGCAAGGTTCTGATTGGTAAGCTGTGCATTTCTAATCCCGCTAAGGTATGGAATTTAGATTGTTAGAATGATGTATCAAACGGATCCATGCAGTTAGAAATACAACACTCATTACACGTAGAAGAAGAAAAAAAATCAGACAATTTTGCTCAAAATGTGGTTAACTTTAAAGCTGCTGGACAATTTGTTAGCTCATAAGTTACCTTTAAGAATAAGGAAGTATTAACAACCTTGTCATTCCCACATGACCATTCATTCCTATCTTAATCTTTTCTGGCTCGGAGTTATTTCTGGGTCCAGATTAGAACAATATATGGTTTCAAAGGCAGGTTTTCCTTTTCCACCACAGTCTTCCTACCCCTCCTCTCCCCCCCCCCCCCTTAGCTCTTTCTCTTCTTCTCAAGATAATTGTTTTCCCTTTACCCATGGTTGATTTAAAGTCTACTCCCCATGATTTGATTCAATTTCCAGTTCATAATGCTCCCAAGTTTCATATCACTTCCTCTACACACTGTTTTCATGGTGTATTAATGTTACAAGTACCATATGCTCTCCAATTAATCAATGATTAATTGAGCAACCGCACAGTAATGTAGTCTCGTATTAAAGCAACATTTTGACATTTCCTTGCATTTTGCTTTTTTTCAAATGTGTTCACTAAACTACCATGAGAAGTGTCCGTATGACGAACTTACTGTAATTAAAACATGTTTTTTAAGTACTTACTCATTAACCTTTTATCTGGTTTGAAAACTTGAAGCGAGTGCCTCTGTTCTTCAAAACACATGCTAGGAAATTATGGAAAATGATCACATGTGGTCATATGCATTTTTTTGGCCAGATAATTTCAGTCCCTGCTTTTGAATACATCTTCGGACTAGGTTAACCATCTCAAACTTCAGGAAGAAAGGATATTGACTTCTCTAATGCAAATTCAGACTAATGTGCAAACATAAAATAAACCTGCCACCCTTTTGTATTAGTCAGCAGATCTTCACCATATTCCTTTAATCTTTTCTTTTCTTTTATAAGTGTCTGTAAAGTGTTTCGCACGATGCTGTTATTCATTTCCCGATTTTATGCTTTGGCTGTTGTAGAGTTTATTATGTTTCACATACAGTAATTAGTAACTTAATAATATCAGCATCAGTGACTACAGACTATGATGTCATTTTGGAAACAAAAGCCTATCAGGGGAGCATTCCTTACAATGTTATACTTTATGAATATTCATTATGATTAAGGTAGAGGTTATTTTACTGTTGTCAGTGTCTCTTCTGCTTGAATTTACTGTAAGCTCAAGTGATAAAAAATAATTTAATTTTTGTAAGCTTCCAGCAGATTATAACATAAGTTTAAAATTTTAAACTTACCTACTGTAGTATTTTTCGTTTTTGTGCATGAAATAAACACAAAGCAAAAAGAAGGAAAAACATGGACCAAAAATAAAAATAAATAGGTAAATAAAACAAAACAAAACAAAACAAAAACAAAAACAAAGTTAGGAATTATTCAAAGCATTTATCTGTGTGACTCATGCTAACAGATTAGATAAATCCATATCTTAGCAACTGTCCACATTTACAGTATCTGAAGAATATCATGCATGGGCCTGCTGTTACCACAGTAATATGAACTTTGTTCTCCTGCACTTTTATGAACCTGGGCATAACTGCAGTGTCTGTGATTATTTGGTTACATAGATATACAAAGGTTTCAGAAAATAATGGCTACGTTACCACCTAGGAATCTCATCATGGCAGAATTAAGGAAGTTACTTTTTATTCAATTTACCCTTTGTCTTTTTTATTCATGTCTGCAAAATCTTTTCATTGTCATTATCTGTAGTAGTAGTATGTAAATATTTCACCATGAAATTAAACTTTCACAGTCTGATTATGATGGCGACATATTCATCACAATGTTGTTAACTTGAGGAAGTTGTTTGATTATGAAAATTGTTGCATATATATGTTATTTCATGAGGAGTTGGCTTGTTTATTTAGTAGGAGTGCAAGTGAAATGAGTTTTCAAAGTTATGATATCACATCTGTTGCTGTATCAGTTTTCTAACATAGCATTATTTAATACTGAAATGACCAGAGTCAATAAATGTTGCATGGTGGCAGCGGTGGGATAACTCAAAACTTTGGTCGCAAGGATAAAATTGGGTAAAGATTGTGCAACATGGGAGAAGAAATAAGTACTTCCCATCCATTCCAGTGCAAAATGATTAGATTGTCATAATACATGTACATATTAGAGGTAAATAATGTATGAATTTGAATGCCTCAGGTTAATGCACAGTGACCTAGTACTGATGCAAGGAAAACAGCACTATGGAATGAGTTAGGAAAGGTGTAGTGGGCTTGTGAGTAATATACTTGTATGAAATTTCTTACCCGCAAGGAGTGGTGAAGAATGTAAAACAAGATTTAGGACAGTTTTTGAGTAACATTTGCATGATTTTTTGCAGTACGCTTTTACTCACCAGAGTAATTTAAATTTCCCGCCAATATGACTAGAATTGTGCAAGATGTATCAGGTCAAGTGTTACCATAAATTCTGAATAATTCCTGCAGAGTTTGCAGAGATCATTAAGTACACTTGTGTAATACTATCCTGGTTTGTTTTGGTTTGGATCTCTCGGATAACTCCATGAACTTCCTGCTCGATAACGATTGACCTCCTTAGGAGGAGGAAATCCTCTTAGTCGTTTCCTGATGCAACCCCTTGATTATTAAAAAATATGGACACTTGGAAAAGGGATGTAAGCCATGCAGCCTTGACTACAGTAGTATATGAATGCACTAGCCTCACCACCGTTGTATTTAAAGCTTTACAGCAGGTTCAAGTAATTAAAGTGTTTTGATCGTAGACATGGGCGCAGATCAGTCTTGGATAATGGTGGGGACGCGTGTCTGTTCTCTGATACTATGCGACCATGGGTTTGCGCGTAGTGTACAAGAATTTTTTGGGCAAATATATCTCCCAGATCGACGGAAATAACACTTCCCAGACCCAATGATGCTCCCAAACCTCCTTAAGTTTTAGATCTCATGGGTTAGAAATTTAGTTTGGGAAAATACATGGGCGTCAGCAGAATAAAAATCAGGGGACAAATAATCCAAGTAGACTTTTGTATACGTTGGGTCTGGGGTCCTCTCCCAGAAAACAATTATAGACTGCCGCAAATGCGATTTCCGTCCTATATTTAACAACTGTGGATACATATAATAAAATGAGAACTGCTGCATGTCATTTGCACAATACTGGATCAAACTGCGCCAAAGCTCAATACAGGGGAATTTGAAATGCAGCATTTGGTCAAGACAAATTGGTGGGGACCGGGTATATCATGTCCCCACCACTGAAAAAGTTGGTGGGGACGCGTCCCGCTGTCCCCACCAGGATCCCCGCCCATGATCGTAGAAGTTACACTAGTCTCAACCACAGTGGTCTGTCTCCCAAAGTAAATGAAGAAGTGAGATGCCCAAAGGACTAGGTAGTAATTGATGGCAAACACTGTAACACTTTTTTTTTCCTTAAAACTATTTTTGGATTCAATATATATACACATAAGTAGTTTGAAATTTATCTGTGTATTATGAGCTTTTTGCCCTCAAAGCATAGTAAAGTTATGTCGCCGGTCACTTTCATTGAGCAGTATTACTCTTTTTACCTGATTTCAGCAATTCTCTCATATCAAACACTTCATGTCAACATTCTAGTTGTCTGGCTTCTTTAACCGAGACATTAAAGGTAGTCAGTATAGGCCCCAAATTATAGCACGCTATAATTGCTAGAAGTTTTCAAAAAGTACTTTCCTGGAGGTCTTTATTCTCCAAGTTGTTCTCAGACATTTTAAGGAACACACAAGTTAACTGAATGTTCCAGTGAGGAAAATTTCTTCGAAAGTTGTATTACAAACAGTCTAAGAATTTTGACAAAGGTGACCATATTACATTATCTAGCATATTTGTGGCCAATACAGCATACCTTTAAAGATCAGGGTAGGTTTAGAACACAGCCAACAATACCCCTGGAACAACCCACATTTTTGCGTACACACAAACACTTCTCACATATGTTATGCTCATAGAACCATTGCTTCAGTTGACATTTACCTAATATGCAATCTTTTTCTTCAATTGTTGTAGGAATATCCGTTCTGTTATCGTGACATGGCTGGAAGAGAATCCCAAGGACTTCTATCAACCCCCAGACCATCCATGCTTGCAGTTTCTCAAGGATGTTGCCATGGGAACGATGCAAGATGCAGAATTTTTAAGCAAGATTGATCAGATTTTCAAAAAATTTTCAGTGGAAGAAGATGAAGGTAAAAACAATTTCATAGATTTATTTCAGATGTGATGAGAAAGGTAAATCGGCCCAGTCACTACTAATGAATAGCAGGTTGGGCTGACTGATTTAGCAGATTATGTGTATTCTATCCTGGCCAGTGTTGACAGACACTTGTAGAAGTTACCAAGAGGTGATGACCAAACGAGAGAATTTACACTGCGTTGTAAATGAGGCAATCTAATACCTTAAAAATATAAAAAATTTGAAGGCAATAGTGACTCTGGGAAATTTGTTTGTAGACAATGTTCTGACAGTAATCTTAGAGCTCTATGAAATTTAGACCTCTAGTCAAAAGCAGGTCTGGAAAAAGCTTGACAGATTTCAAATTCTATCATTCCAAAAGTTTTAGTTACCTTACCATTTTGATTTATGTTTAATCAAATGTTTGTATGATAAGTGCATTTGAATTTGTTTCTTTTTATAATTCATTATCTTTTCTTTTTATTTCAGTCAATCATTACTTGCACGATCCTCTGTCAGCAAATGTTTCCATCGATGACACAGTTGGTTTCATGCTTCAAGGAGGCATCACGTATAGACACATCACTGAAATAGACACAAAGGCATTAGCTTCACAACTGACTGTCATGGATGCGGTAAGTACCACATGCCTTCCTCTCTGGTCAAATAGTTTGAAACCATGGCCCAAGACAGATTTGTGATGCCTTTTACAAATCATCTTAAGGCAGTGGTCAAAATTGTGAAATTTATATTACAAAGTGTGTCGGGTTGCTTTATGGAGCTGTTGAGTAAGGTAACACTAGTGGAAATATGTATTAAAATCTTTGTCATTTGTTGGTATGTGCATGCAACTTTTGGTCCGTTCATTTATCAGGAGGGGAAGGTTCCTAACCTTTATCTGAGAGAAACATGAATATTCATACTGCACATACTGACAATTCCAGTGCTCTGAAGCAGGTCATGAATGTACAGTATGGGTGGTTTCGAACCAGTGTCCTCAGAGTTACAAGACTTACCCTCTGGCAAGTGAACTATACTGTTCTTAATTAGTGGGCAATCACTATGTAACAGTTGCTTTCCTGGGGTGCCAGGCAGTCCAAGCTACAGTACCTTGCATACCATATTAACATGGTTCCCAGCCCAATTTCATTCCATACAACCCAGAAAATGACAGCCCAAGGGAAATGGTTTCAGTTCTTCTGCAGTTGTGTAACATCAAACTCGTAACACAGGCAGAATGATCGTGTTCATACTAGTCAGCTTTATTTGATTTGTTTGAACAATTTTAACAACCAAAATATTTTGAACAACATCTTTTGTCAAAGTTCCCTCTACTGCAGCTATCACTAAAGATAAAAGAAGTTCCAGATCAGAGACCTAACGCCCACCTTGTTATGGTTTAATAGTAACGGTCCTGGTACTGTTATATCTAAGTGATTAAAGTATTTGACTATACATATTGACACCCAACCTTGTAATGGCTTAATGGTAACAGTCCTTGTGTAACGAATTGAGTACTGTTATATATCTGTGCAATTAAAGCATTTGACTATACATAAAGATTATCTTTATCTCTATTTGGTTAAGATAAAAACTAAGTGTGACTTAACTGTCAATGGTCCTGAATATAAGTGGTGATGCTGTGTATATATATGCTACTGTTGAATATATATATATGCTGCATAAATTCAGAGAAGGGCAGGATCTCCATAAATATATAATATTCTAAAAATCTTTTGTATATAAGTAGCTCTTCTTCAGTGTATGAGCACCTTATTTAAGGAAAGCAAAAGTGAGAGAGGACACATAGTTGACAAAGCATGAATACGCAAGGATAAAAATAGCCTTAGCAGGAGAAGGTATGTGTAAAAGACAGCAAGGTCTGTCCATTGTATTTATGTCGGTTTACAAACTTATGAGATAACTTCAGTAGCTACCCTATACTACCTCGTTTGTGGATCCCCCTCCTTCCCCCTCCTCTCCCCCTCCCCCCTGTTGACCCTCGATTTTGCCAACTTTATTTCAATTTACTTCCCAAAATTCCATCTTTTGTACAACATCAGCAAGTTATCCTGTTAAATGTGGAGGGAGGGGGGGGGGGTTGGGGGATCAGGAGGGATAAATATCTCAGTAAAATTTGTAATTGTACATAAAAGAATTTCATGATGGACACTTTCATCAGCCAATCTGGGTTCAATTACTGTTGGTACAAATGTTAATATTTGAGTTAACAACAACCCCCAGTGTTAATAAAGGTAATCTGCAGTACATTAAAATATTAGATCCCTAAGATATCTTTTAAGTTTATCAAAAACTACTTCCTCAAAAGTGTCTAATTGTTGTTCATTTTGACCATCGGCATATTATTCAGGTTCAGCATTCACCATTAACCACTATTTCTCTGTGGTTAACTATGTAAGAGGGGTTTTTACCCCAACCATTGGTACCTCCTCCTTTATCTAGCATATATATTTGAGGTTTACATGATAGCAGCAGGGTATATGGTCGTTCAACAATCCCTGTACTCAGAAGGACCAAAGTTTATTGACAAGATGGTGTGTTTACACCCCTGATTGGCCTTACCTCTTCCAGTGATAAGATACTGACCTATTTCCAGCCAAGGGTGACCTGCAACAAAGCTCAGTTAATTGAACACTGTATGAACTAGTGTGTATCGGACTATCGGTATATATGTAAAAGGGGCCAACACAAGGTGATACCAGACAATATGGCGTCCTGTTTTATTTCAAATTTGATTGCGACGTTTGAATTTATACTTTTACCAAACTTTTCGTGAGACAGTGGAAGACTTGTGAACACTTCCAAAATACTTTAGTTGTTTTCCATGTTGATTTTATTGTGTTGGATTTTAACTTGTAAGATTTTGACCAAGTCATCTAAATATATATATATATGACAGGACCCTCTCCCTCCCTCCACCCACCCCCCTCCCCCCAAGTTATCTGGCTACAACCAGTGTAACATTCGATACACTGTTGTTTTCCCACAAGTTTGTTGTGACGTTTTGTTCTTTCTTTTGCTAAGCTAGATTAGTTTATATCCTTACTTCATACCTGTATCTCCTGCTGCAGTTTTAGTAGGCTAGTGCCAAAGGTCATAGTTTCAAGTTTGTTATCTTTCTTTGTCACTGTTGATTCAGGTATCATCAGAGACACATTCTGAAAACTTGTAAACAAACTTACCTAAGTTGCTTAGGATGAAATCTGAAGGAGCAAGTCAATAGTGTATTTCATCTAGAGTATATTAGTATGAAACTTATTTTCGGCGAGAGATTTTTCTGTTACAAACCATTTTCCCTGAATTGCTGTCTTTTCTTGTTTACTTATTTGACCTCTTTAATGACCTTAGACATGACCTATGACTTTTGTATTCCTCAGGAGCTGTTCATGAGAGTCAACCCCCAGCATTGCATCGGTTCCATCTGGTCCAGGAGGGACAAGAAGAGCTGCGACGTGGACACCTACAGCGTCAGGGCCACGATAAACCAGTTTAACGAAGTACTCAATCGGGTCATGTCAACAGTACTGTGGGATAAATCTCTCAGTCCTTCATCGAGGGCCAAGATTATCTGTAAATGGATAGCAGTCGCACAGGTACGGACGAATCGTATTCCTGCAAGTAGAAAACCATGCTAGAAGTGTTTTTATTTCAAAAATGAGAAAACATTTAGAAATAATTACTTTCAGTGTTCTATGACACACAGCTTCAGAAGCTGACAAAATTATCCAAAAGGTACCTTTCTTCTGCCGTTGAGGTTTATTTTCCTCACTTTTGTTTTATGATAAATAAGGAGCCCTCCTTCCTCCACGCTTCCCCGCTCTCACAGAAAGTTGGCTATTCTTTCCAAAAGTCATGTAATCGTATTATTTTTGAAGGATAGAAATTTGATGCACTGGTCATCATCGTTGACGTTGCAAATTGTTCGGCATGCAGTTACCCTCATAAGATGAAATTAAGTATTTTGTTTAAATTTCATAAATGAATCAAGCTCTAAACCAGGAAGTTGAACCAAAGAGTTGCTTTTTTACATTCTCTGTATAGTAAACCCTTGTTAAACTTCATTCTATGGTCCCCTTCTTCAATAATTAGCAAAGAGCTGGTTATTGCAATTGTGGTTAAGATTGTTCCCCCCCCCCCGTGTTGTTTTTACCGAGAATCTGTAAACATGATATGTAAATTGATCCATTATATCCTCCCGTTGCAGTTCATTCAATCCTGTACCTCTCTTCCCTTTCCTGTTTTTGTAACAATAGGCGTGTCGAGAACTCAAGAATTTTTCGTCGTTGAAAGCGATCATTTCAGGGCTTCAATCTCACCCTGTCCATAGGTTACAAAAGACGTGGGACTTTGTCCCCAGGTAAGATAAAACCCTCTTAGCGGTCTCAATAACCATTATTGTTTTGTAATAGGAAGTATTTCATGTGTTGGACAGGATCTAATAGGGAGTGTCTTCCTCCGATGTGATTTGCTGGGTGCCTGAAAAACTGAAAAACATATTCAAAGGTGATATTTGGCAAACATTGGATTATGTCACAAGGACAGGTTTTTTCATTCTGTATAGAGATTATTTTATGCCAAGATAAAAAAATGAAAACAGAAGAAGCAGAATTTGAAACGATGCACTCGTAAGTGCCATTTATTCGTATAGATGTAGTCAGGTAGTTGGCTCGTCATAGAGATTAAAATTAGGGCTGAAAGCCAAAACCTGACAAATTGTAACAGACAGTCATTTGAATCAAAGATAGTGAAATCACATTTTGACTTCTATAACTCAAAATTAGTCATTTCCTCATTTTTCATTTTGAAAGTAATTCATCGAAAGCTATAAACTACTTTGACAATGCAAAGATATGGAAAAGAACAAATTTAATTGCCATTGTTGCTAATTGTCTCTCCTCAATAAATTAGAGTGAGCGAGCATATGAAGTTGTGATGATTCATTCCAAGCTTCAAGTTGGTCAGCATTAGATTAGTCAGAAGCCCAGCAGGTTTTAGGGAAAGCTTTCCCGTTATGCCAGACTGGACTGTTATTTTGTGAAATCACAGCCAGAGATTGGTTTTGTCCTGTTCTTTGTTCTTCTTTTCTTCCAGCAAAGGCCTACACATGTATAATTAAAACAATCATTTGGGTGGGGGGGGTTGGGGATAGTGCAGTCGTGGTGGAGGGGGGGGAGGTTGGGGTGTAAGGAGTTTTCCTTGAAATGATAAAGCTCAACAATTTCAGTGTCAATCAATGAAGGAAAACGTGCCTGATTATGACAGCATTTATGCATGTGGGAGATGGGCGGGGGGGGGGGAGTGTGGTGGTGGGGAAATCATTTCCACTCCTGTAACTCCTGTCTCTGATACGTGCTTGCAAAAGGTAATCAAGAAACTATTTGGGGATCTAGTAGCTCCGGCAGTTGTTTTGGGAATTGTGCTGGTCATGTTTGGATTGAGTTCACCAATTGTTATGATTATTTTTGTCTTCTTCTCTTTTAGACACACTATGCAGCTTTTTCAGGATCTTGCCAAGATTTTCCATGATGATAACAACTTTGAAGCATGGCGAGAGATTCTTATGAAGGTAAATTCTAGTGAGGGTCTATCAATCAGCAATACTATCAAGTACTATCATAGTTATGTGTTATGTTAAGTTGTGTGATGTTATGTTTCCTCATGTGGTGGTGTACATATTTTCTCGTACTTGAAAATGCTCTGCTGTATCTGTACTTGCTTTGCAAACCTTGTTGTTGTTGATGTTGAAGAGATTTGTTTGAAACTTGTTGATGTTGAAGAGGGGTTAGGTTAGAAAGCTGAAGGAACAATTTGATAAAAATAACTCTTCAATTGAGATTAAAGAAAGAAAAAGAAATCTCTAAGGGTGTCCCAGAATTGTTATCATAATTTGAATAATGCTCAGTAGAATGGGATCAAATTTGTTTACAAAAACTCAAGAAGCTGGTTTTACTTGGTTTCGTAGTGTAGTAATTAACGAAACTGGGTTACGGAAGGGTTTGCTTGTGTATCTGCGAGAGAGGAAGTGCACAAGTGGAAGTCAAGAGTATTGTTTAAATTTCAAGCAATTACTTTATATATCAATGATTTGTTTAACAAGTTTTTCATTTTGGTACTATTTTTTGTATTTTAGGAGGGCACTGCGAAGTTTGCACCAGTAATACTATCCAATAATGGAAAATGGACTTTGAAAGCTTTTAAGAGGAGAAGTGTTGAGAAATCGTTATCGAAGGAAGACACTACGGTATGTGTAGGACTTTTCCTGGGATTGCGGGTATGGATGGGATGGGCCCGGGGTAGGGTAAAGTAGGGTTGGAGACAAGGCCCTTGGAGAAAATTGCTAAATTCTAACTGGTTATTAGATCTACTAGTGAGTGTTTAAGGATTTGTTTTCCAGTAGTGGGACTGGATTGCAGCCTCTAGGAAATGTCAATTTAGACCTGAAACTGTCTTTTGGCGATATGTAACTGACATTTGCACAGTGTTAATCTACAAGGCTATCTTAATGTCCAGTTCAGTTGAATATGCATAGCAACCATTACCCAGAAATCGTTGCTGTCACATTCATTTTGACTTTTGTTTTTCTTTACATTTATTAATCAACTGCTGGCAACTTATGATTATCAATGGTAAAATATTAGGACATTGAAATTTCTGATTTGATAGGAAAATAGTTTTTACCCTTTTTATTATGAACATGTGTTCATAGTTTTTGGTGATGTGGTGGGATGGATTCATATAATTACAAAATTAGAGAAACAAGGGACGCTGCTTTAACTATCATAATGGCAGCAAAGGTTTAAAATTGACCAATCTATGTTAAGAAATGAGTCTTATCTAACTAAGTTAATATCTTGTTTCATTTCATATTGCAGAATATTATGTATGGAACTGTTCCATACCTGGGGACATTTCTGACAGACCTTGACATGGTGGATAAGGCCAACCCTGACTTCATCCAGGGTTTTGTTAACTTTGAGAAGAGGAGGAAAGAGTTTGAGGTCATAGCTCAGATACAATTGCTGCAAGGCACAGCCAAGACATACAATATTAAGCCGGATCCAGAGATTAAAGAATGGTTTCAGAATCAGTTAATTGTCTCATACCAAGAGTAGTGAGTACTCCTCATTTGTTATGCCCCTCTCCCCCCCCCCCTCTTCCCCATCCAAGTAGCCATGGGTAGTGAGATATTAGTCAGTCCGGGATTTCATTTTTTGGGAATAAAGGAAATGGATGGTTATACATGTATTCACGTATGTTAAAATATCATAATCCCTTCATTTGTAGTTAGAAGCCTACCATAGTATGTATATGGGGAACTTAATCCTAAGGTTATACAAGAGTTTATCCTAAGATAAAAGCATGTTTTGAAAACAAATATTTAAAGTACAACAAATATAAAAGACAGAAGCCCAAAAATGTTGTTGAAACATTTATTACTTAGGATTCCTGGGTTGCTATCTGTTAATTGAAAATGAAAAACATATGTATA
>KN885715.1:22302-38275 GCA_000934455.1 Apostichopus parvimensis | reverse complement strand
TTAATATAAAATTCATCTGTAGAAACGAAATAATTTCACCTGTAGGCAGCAGATCAATTCAATTGTAACCTTTCCTTAGTAATACTCATTCATAAAAGGAGAGGCTTCAAATTTCCAAATAAGTCAAGCTTAGGCTTGTGCCTTGAGTTAGGCAACAACTCTGTTTTCAAAACTGAGTTAGGTGGTAAGCCTATGTATACCCTTTCAATTATTAAGCTACACATAATTCCTCATGTATTCAGTACGTCACGCAGTGTACTGAAAACTGTACTTTGATGCAAGTAGACCTAAATATGTCGAAAAGCTAACGTTACTTATCATGTAACATTTCTTTCGCGAAACACGTCCATACAACGTAGTACAAAATACAAAGTAATCGGCATAGCCTACCTGTGAAAGGTTAACCCCTTTTCTCGTTTTCCACGAACATCCCGGTTTGTGCATCCATAGGCTGAACAGGCATTCTTTTCCAAACATCAGATATTAAACGAGTGGGGTAAAGTTACTAAACGAGTGAGGTAAAGTTATTTCTTTTAGGATAATGCGAAGTGCTGACTGCCGATTCCGTACCTAGCTACAACAGAACAAGAAATGTTTGGCATCTTTTTGGGTGATTCAAGATGGCCGCAAACCCACTTCCGGTAGCTTCACAGGGAATAGACCAACTAGCGCTCAGAAGCGGCGAGCCGCCAATCCAGTTAGTGTACAGATCAGTGGTCTCAACAGGAGTATTCTTATTTGACCTGTTGACCTCGATTGCGCAATGCAAATAAACTGATTCCGACATCATAAGAAAAGCACGTAATTTCTGTGGCGGGTATTCCAAGTGGCTACTATACATCACATGGTTGTACGTGTTACTGTTACCGTTACTTAGTGTTACTGTTAGAGTAGACTGAGGTTCTCTTCACCCACCCACGATTAGAGGCCGGATTATTCACAGAAACCGAGACGAGTATGTCAATGATTTGATATTAATTTGACCATTGCTTTATTGATCGGTATAAGTTTAGGCATAAGCTATAGCCTATTTAGTATTTAGCCTACTTAAATTAAGCCACGGGCTTTACTTATCTGAGATTGTGAGAGTTAAGCCGATCAAGGGTAACGTACGTACGCTAGGCTGTATTGTATCCCTACAATAGTTAAGACCGTAATGGAACAGGTACCGTCACCAGCCAAGTAACTAGGCTTTTGTAGCAGGATGAAATAAACATGTCTCCCCATAATCGATCCAATAAGCGACACTGCAATGCTCATTTTCTGGACGATTAAATAAGCACTAGGCCTAGTCTAGTGCGCCCTATATAGATTGCCGTCTTTATTTGCCCACGGAAAAGATCATTGGGTATACTGCTCCCACCAACAAAAACATGTTTTGGCAAATGAAGTTCTTGACATATAAATCAAAATCTGGCCAAAGGGAAACAAAATACAGTGCTCGCTTAATATTAGATTTTTGTATGACACAAACTGCCAGAGCCACTCAAGTATATCTTTTGTCTCAGAACCAATTAGGCCTTGGCCACTTTATGAGTGCTTAAAGGTTTGCTGTATTGGACCCAAATATGCTAGATATTCAAATATGATCACCTAGCTTTGGTCAAAATTCTTAAACTGCTTTATTACAACTTTCAAGGAAATTTTCCTCACTGGACATTCAGACATCTTGTGTTCCTTAAAAATGTCTGAGAACAATTTGGAGAGTAAAGACCACCAGGAAGGTACCATTTTTTAAACTTCTAGCAAGTTTAGCATGCCATAATTTGGGGCCTGTACTGACTACCTTTAAATTAGTAATTACGACCCTAGAAGCACTGATTTTCAGGATCCAAGTATTGAGTATCAGTTTATATAGAATCCTCCGTACTAGAACCCTGTACTTTAGACACTTGAGGAAGACTATGATGTGATTGCATGTTGTGTACATCTGCACTGGTGTTTGTTGGAAATGAAAACAACTACAAAACTATAGAACACTTTTCTCATAAAAGATGCCCGTGTTTTGCAAACTTATTAAAAAGATTAAAAATAAATTATAATTAAAATAGCCTTTATTGAAAAATGATTAAGAAAAGTGTAACTAAAAGTTGCTCTTTTGATGAAAATGTTTTTCAAATACTGATTTTCTTCAGACGATTATACATATCTTGCAGTTTGCACTCATTTATCAAGGTCACCTGTACCACTGTCCTTTGATGAGCCCCTTAGACTGACCCATCTTCTGATACCCAGCTCCCCTGTTCTCAAAAGACTTAAACTCAAACAATAAATCAATCGAACTATAGAGTTTGTGTTATAAAGCACTTGGAAATCAGTTGGTTTCAATTCTTCCTTATTTGTAAAGACATTTCTGGAAGACACACAGCAACTATGGCAGGAGAAGTCGCATCCGTTATTGGCCTATTAAAAGATGTATCTGCCATTGGGCTGAAGGCAGTGAATACGCTGAAGACAGTTTCCGACAACTTTAAAGCAGAAAGGAATAGTCTAGAAAAGAAGGTCCAAGATTTGCGTCAACGTTTTGTTTTTTTACAAAAGACGGTCGAGAATAGCCCCAAAGCAGAATGGAAGGGTAAGAGGAATATGTAGCTGCAGCTCTGCAGGGGTCCTATAGGAGAGAATGTATTTAAAGGTCTGCTGTATAGACCCCCAACTATAGCATGCTATCATTGAAAATTATTTTTATATTACGTAACCGACCTGACTTGGTCGTAAAATGACCCTCTTTTTTACCAATTATTGATAATTATTGACAATTATTTTATGAGGGTCATTGTGGGAATGCTGTATGCTTAACTACAATGTAGACATGAACATATTTTCACACATTGTTAACACAAAGAGCCTAATGGCTAGAAGCTATGCAGGCTAATTGTAGAGCCTGCAGGTCGATTAATGACCGTGGCAGGTCGATTACGTAATCACAAAACTTTCCTAGCTATAGTGTGCTATAATTGGAACCAATAAAGCAGATCCTTAAGCAAAATGTACATTAACTGTTAAAGTGAAACTGATTAAATCTCCTCTCACTTGTCTAGAAGAGAGTTCACCAGTGTGAAAATTCATTTATTGCCATTAAAGGGTGTGAAGACTCGCGCAAAAAGAAACGTCTTTTAGGGGGACCACCTACATATACACCCCCGTCTCCACTGGCCGCCATTTGGTAACTAGTGCAACAAACTTAACGCCCTAAGCAAAACTTGTACATGCATGCAATATGCTCTAAGTATTTTCTGCGAGAAGTATTCTATATATGCTGTCAACTGTATTCTTCTGTCAAATTGTCATTTTTCGCAGGTAGAGGAAATACCTGTAAAATTTTCATTCAAGTTTTCATTTTAAACTTTTTTTTAAAGAACTTAAAGGAGTGCTTGATAGCATAAAAGATCTATTCAAGGATATATCGGTGTTTTGCACAAAGCTTGCCAAACGTGATAGTAATCAGATGTCAAAACTCTTTGGCCGATTACGGAAGTACAGAGAGTACACCGACAGATTTGACACTTTCCTTTCGTCGTTGAAAGAATTGGATAATCAACTGAGTAAATGTGTTGGGGTAAGTAGCCCAGGCTAGAGAAAATTCTTATTGGTGAAAATATGTATTACTGTTGGTAAGTTGGTTATCAACTTTGAAATTACATTGATCAAGCTGTTGCACAATCAACGCTAATAATGGCGCCATTCTCATTACGTATTATGGCAGTGTACTTTTAAAAAGAGCTGAATGCGTCTGGAATTCACTTACATGACCACAAATGAGTTACAAACACTATATGTGGTAAAGGAAATATAACAAGTTCAATGAGAAAGATCTAGAAGTTTGAATCATTTGAGGATATCACTTTTCATTCTTTTACATAGAACAGTAACAAATAAATGTTGAGCTGATACAATTAGTAGGCTAACATAAAATAATATTACTGGAAAGTGATAACTCGGACTTAGCTTTGCAAATCTACATCACATCCTTTGGACTTCATTTTGTGAGAATAAAATATTGAGAGTCTTGCTTCTACACTTCATTTGTAAATAAATACAATTAATTTCAGGATCGGCTGCTTGTTTGTGGCATAAAGTACGCAGAGTGTACTGTAATACTGTATGAGTAGTGAGAAACACATGCTGATTATACATAGGCTGCATTGAGTTTGTAGCTATCTTCAGTCAAGGTATTCTGAATGTTGTATATTCATGATTTCATTTTACTATATGTCATATTTACATATATGTATTGAGAGAAGGAAGGGAGAAGTGTCTCTCTAACAATAAGATTAAAATGCTGCCCAATTCCACAAAGCTATTTATACTGGTGTTAAATTAAAAAAAAAGAAAAAAAAAGGAATAGGGGCAGGCCTGATGTGAGTATCGTTCACTAATGCATGTCATCCATCAGACCTACATCACTTCACGATAAATGCCCTGTTGGACCTATAGCCATTGATCTGTTGATTAGCCTATCAGAGTGTGACTTTAAAAGTTGCATTAACTCTTGACTTGAAACATGACTTGTAATGACATCAACTCACTAGCGACACAATTAAATTGCAAAAACATTGACTGGTACGTGACTTGACCGGACATGTGATAAAAACAAATGATTTGTGAGTTGTGACTTGACTTAATGAACAAAATGATGACTTTACAGTATCTAGAGTCATGTGATCTCATATACCAAGAATATGTTACATTTAGGAACATTTGTATGTTTCGATGTGATTCAATGAGTTTGCAACTGCCTTACTTTTACCCTTTTTTTCCGCCTTTTTTTCCCCGTAGGATACTGCCTTAGCAGTGGTGTTTAGTATTAAAGAAGATATGCAATGTAAGGAAGAAAAACTAAGGGAGCATGAGAAGGGTAAGTCTACACTACAGTATGCTTGGTGCAGCTAATTATGTACAACATGACCATCATTGCGTGTGTTACCCGTGGTTACTGAACTGCATTCAAACAGATACATACAGTGCTAAGAGTATAATACTGAAGGCAAAAAATAACATTGTGACACAAAAGTTAAGGGATAGCATAGTCTAGTTCAGGTTGAGTTGAGTTGATCACCTAAGTTTCCTTTAGCCAGTACGTCAACGATACCTGCCAACTATCAGGAATGTTTTGTGGTCAATATTCCTGGTGGAAATGATTTGAAATTGCACCATCAGAGTTTTAAGCTCACCTTGAGATGCGTTTCGATTATAGAAACTTGGATGTAAATTAAAAAAGTTCTAATAAAAACTTGTCAGTATGTCATCCCATCACCTATGACTGTAATTTTAAAGACACATACAATACTACTGATGGTCGCATTCGAGCGCACCAAGCGTGCAATGCAGTACAAGCTGTTGTAACTTGGTAGGAGATGCAACAAGTATGACTTTATTTCAAGTTAATAAAGTCAATGATGTAGCTATTTCATGTTATTAGTACGTTTAATAGTAACAAATAACTTTTCTTGATTCTTGCACTTTTCTGGACAGTTTGCAACACTTTAAGGGAGGAGTTAAAAGTGCAGAAAGTCGTGAACGAATTCATGGAAAAGAGAGGTAATTCAATTTTCATGCATCTTTTGCTCAAGTTGCTTTATGTGTATTGTGGAAATGGCTTTATTTTACTTTTCTGTGAAAATGTCATTGACTGATATAAGTTAGTTGGTTTAAATTTTTATAGGGCTATGAAGGAATTTGTTCCATGATGGTATATATAGTTTATAGTCTACTATAGAAACCCAAGGATCAGGAAGCCTTACAGTAGCTTATTTGAGACCCTATCCATGTTAGATCGAGGATGAATGGTTTATTTCAAGCTTTCTCTTTTCGATAAGTGTTCAGAGGATAATGAGGCAGGGGTGTGAATTCGCTCCCATTCCTGCTCCCGGGACCGGCATTGAACATCCCCATCCGACGGATGAGAGTGTATAACCCAGCATCTGACCACTTTCTCAATTACCTTAGGTAGGCAAAGGCACCCTTTTGAAATCTCTGCAGTGCAGCCATGAAAGTTGTTTTGAAACCAAGTGAAGAACAGAAACAAACCCCCGTTGCCAACTTCACAAACCAGAAATATCAAATCCAATTTTTGAATTTGTCTAGAGAATCTGGCTCCTGGCGGAATTTTGACCCGGGAACCTAAGGATTGTGAGGCGGACACTCTAACTGCTGAACCAAGCCTTTGCCTTTAAAGACACATCTGCGTGTGCGTGTGTGTGTGTGTGGGTGCTATATGTATGTATGTTGGTATGTGTATGAATCTGTGGACGTATAAATACTGCATTTATCAAAACAGGTTAACACCAACAGTAGACCTTCCACATACTTTCTTATGAGTAGCTTAGTAGAATAAGTCAGACCATATCTTCCCACCCTGCTGAAGACAAGGAGCAGAGTATTAAACATTGTCTCAGCATTATTCATATTTCATTGGCTATATGTTTACTTTATCCTTCTTCACAGCTGCTGCCAATTTTTTGGTAAAACCAGATGAACTTACTAATAAAAGATTCTTGACAGAGGGTACCTTCTGCACGTACTATACAGCCAAATTGGATCTGGAGGAAGTGGTTGTGAAAGAAATCAAAGATGTGACGTAATTCATTAAAACGTCCTTACATGTTTATTTGATTCAGAATTACATGGACAATACTTAATAGAAGGCTGATGCAGTCCCTCTTGTCTCCCATGTGGAGAAGCTAAATAAACTGCTAAATAAACTGCTCCACTTTGCATAAAGTTACTATTAGCCCCATTAAAAAAGTTACTGCCCCATCTTGAAGAAGGCTTCTGAACATTTGCCATTCTCTCAAATAAAATTGGGGGATACCATTGTTTTCCTGAAGTCATTACCTACCATAGCCTGTGGATAATTGTCTGTCAGTATAAGATGGAATACCTCGCTCTGTGATTTAAGGGAAGACTTTTGTCAAGGCAAAGATTATGTGTATGCTGCCCCAGTGTCAACATATCAGTTCTGTTTGGTTCTGGTGGGTTGTTAAAATTTGACTCACCTATGATAAGAAGAAACTGCATTGTTTAGGAATAGGTCATATGAGGGGTCAAGGGTCAAGAAATTAATTAATGACAGATCTCAGGTACATGCAGTTATTTAAAGTCATGATTATAGTTAAAGAACTCTGTCCCCATCTCTGGTGGTTATAACGTTAACGTATAATCAATTGACCAAGATTGATTTTGACAAATGAGCTTTGAATCATCAAGATTTTGATCATGCTTAGTGACAGACTCTTGCCAATATCCTTGTAAGATGTAAGATGCTATTAATATGTGAAATATGTAAAACACATTTAAGTGGACGCTGGTGTTCTATTTTCATACATTTATAAGGAGGATGCAAATGCAGTTTCTATTACTCAGTGATTTAACAAGTAACTTAATTTTGAGGTATTCCTTTGAATTCTTCCTAACAGAAATCCAGTGGTGCAAGCCAACTTTGCCCGAGAGACTAAGAACCTCATGTGTTTCACATCACCCAGTATAGTACGTGTGTTTGGCTTGTGGGATAGTGAAGGTAGGTCCACTTCAGAATGATCTCTATATGGTTGTGGAAGCAGATATGAGTGATTGCGAAGGATTATTTAGAGTTCCCTTACTTACGTACTGGAGCAAATTCAACTGCCAAACCCTTCTGACATTATAGGGGAGTTACATGACTCGCACATACTACAGGAAATTCACCAATAGTATTGCCAGTGCAGCCAGGTTGGGACAATTTCATAATGCCAATACCTCTCTAAACTATACTCCAATTATCATGCTCTCAAAGCACTGGTGTAGTCAGTACAAACAGTTCCTTGACCTTGATCTGATAGAAACATGATATTCATACTGCTGGTACTGACGATACGAGTGCTCTGAAGCGGGACATGACACTACAGTATAGGAAAAATCGTCCCAACTGGGAGGCCAGGCCAGTGGCCACATGTCATGCATATTCAAAGCTTTAGAATATTATGCATTAAAATGTTGATGTACAACTGTTTCAGAAGCATTCGTTAAGAAGAGAGTAGTGAGGGTTACATCTCTATGTTCCAACTTCTCTATTTTCCGACGTCTCTATGTTCCGACAAAAAGAAATAATTCAGGACAATGTTTTTCATCCAAAAAATCGTTTGTACCATCGTTTCATCCCCAATATTTTTCTACCAAAATTTGTTTGAGAACAAACAAATTTCAGGTCACAAACAATTTTCGGTCACAAGCACTGTTTGGGTCATAAGAAACTTTGGGTAACATTTTTTTTGTGAAAGAAATTTTGGTCTCAAAAAATTTAATTTTGTCAGAAAAAATGTTGGTCCAAACAAAATATTGGGGTCACAAAACTAGTTTTCTTGGTACAAAAATATTTTTGGATAAAAAAAAAATGCTCAGAATTTTTTTTTTTTTCGGAACATAAAGACGTTGGAACATAGGGATGTCACCGTAGTGAGACTTGAGATTGCAATTTGCTGTCTATCAGTGTCAGCATCTGTCTTCTGATTTCCTTCAGACGAAAGGTTTTCGGTTTTGGAGTATATGGAGAAAGGCACTCTACGTAAAGTACTATCTGAAGAGACAGAGTTGAATCTGGAGAAGAAGCTGCACCTAGCCGTGACAGCCGCAAGGTCTCTGTACCGTATCCACTCATGTCTCGTCCACACAGCACTACGAACAGAGAAGTTTCTTGTGAATAAAGACTACACTGCTAAGGTAATGTGTAACATGGGATCCCCTCTTATCACGAAAGAAGAAGAAGTTTGACTGCTCTTTGTAGGAAAATTCAACTAGACAAAAGCATCTACAATATAATAGCTTGTACAATAGAAGAGACTCGGGGATAAGCCCTCCAGTCAAAGTTATCCCTCACTTACTGTGTGTACTGTGGTAAACATAGCTAGCTACATTGATAGACACTGTAGCTGCAGTGTTAGTTTTATTTTAGTTTAGTAGAAAAAAATGGATCAGGAGGGACACTGAAGTCCCCATCAAGGACCCTATTGTGTAAAAGTCAAGTGTGAACCGATTTTTTAAGTGCAATTTTATTCCACTGAGAAAACTCAAACATACTAGTTTGTTTGTTAAAATTCTGTATTCCTGTTTATTTCTGTTACAGCTATCCAGCATGGGCTATGCAATGACATTCTCCTCTTGTAAGCGTTTTACTGTTGGTCCCAACTCACTGGAAGGCCTTTATTTCTACCGTCCCCCAGAAAGGGCCAAAAGTCCAATCAAACCATCGAAAGAAGCCGATATCTATGCGTAATATATGTCTCATATGATTTCAAGAAGATACAGTTATATTCATCTGTAATTCATGAATTGCCCAGCCTAAACATAAAAAAAAAATCATATTATTAAATTTTTCGAATTAACCAATTAGATTTTGGTAATAACATTTTTCTGAAAGACCTTAAAATAAAAGATTGGAAAACTTGATTAATATGCCTGTAGGTGATCAAATTTTGTTTGAAGAGGCAAGACCATGTTCACCTAATGTAAATGACCTACTAACTATTCTTTACATAAAAAACTATTCATTACCAATGCCACAATATCAAGTTAGTTGTAAACCCTCACCCCCCCCCCAAATAAAAAAAAAACCCAACAACACCAGTACGTTTATGAAGCAATCAACTTCAGCCATCAAAATATCCCTATGAGAAGGCTTCAGTCTACTTCGTCATTGGGTTATTTTTTCGTCAGTAGACCTAATATTTTCCTTTGTAATAGCAAAGGTTTCCCCGAAAGGTTTTAGTTTTCAAATTCATAGTGAAAGTCACCTGTGAATTTTACCACATCTCGTAGAGTATTCTCGTTGATTACAATTTGATAAAATGTTTGTTATTTTATGTGTTTTCTTACATATATTTTTCTTCTCTCTTCAAATTTTCATGCTAGCTTTGTTCCATATTCACTATTATTTTCTAGTGTCTACCATATACTGTACTTTCTGCCTTGCTCTGTTTTCCTCTCAAACTGTCTATGGTTAGACAATGTGTACCTGAGCAAAAGGCTGTTGGTCGTTGCATATTTTAGTTTGCAATGCTTCAAGTGCAACTGTCCTGTAATTGCGTCTTACCATTTCCGATTTAGTTTGCAATGTTTCAAGTCTCTGTGACTGTCCGATACTTGCGTCTTACCATTTCCGATTTAGTTTGCAATGTTTCAAGTCTCTGTGACTGGCCGATAATTGCGTCTTACCATTTCCGATTTAGTTTGCAATGCTTCAAGTCCCTGTGACTGTTCAGTAATTATGTCTTACCATTTCCTATTTAGTTTGCAATGCTTCAAGTACCTGCGACTGTCCGGTAATTGCGTCTTACCATTTCTGATTTACTTTGCAATGCTTCAACTCTCTTGCGACTGTCCGGTAATTGCGTCTTACCATTTCTGATTTTGTTTGCAATGCTTCAAGTCTCTTGCGACTGTCTGGTAATTAAGCCTTACCAGTTCCCATTTTGTTTGCAATGCTTCAAGTCTCTGCAACTGTCCGGTAATTGCGTCTTACCATTTCCGATTTAATTTGCAATGCTTCAAGTCTCTTGCAACTGTGCGGTAACTGCGTCTTACCATTTGTTCTTTCTCATCAGGTTTGGAATCATTCTTTGGGAGATTTTTACTCAAACCAAGCCATTCTCCAGTGTATTAGGTATCCAATTCTTTTTAATATATTAATTAATTAACAGTTGTGCTTAATTCACTCCTCTCTTTCCTGTCTCCTATACACACAAACACACTCCAATCTACCCTAGCCTAACAATCTGGTAATAGCATTCTTGCACTGAATATGCCATTCAAAAGTCCTACAATGGCTTCTTAGATCAAAGGAGTTTCCTCCTTTTCAATCAGACTGTCAAGTACATTTCTTCGTGGAAGTTTGTGATTCTAAGACACGGTCCGCATATATTAACTGTAATGAAATTGTACTGGTTTGCAGTGTAGACACTGTGTAGGCCTATGCGTACATGAACAGTCATATTTATGGAAGCCTACATGGTGCAAATGTGTAGCGGGCTGTGTGATACCAGTAAATATGAAATGTCAATTGTTTAGTTTTGCCTCAAACCCTTATATATCAGAAATGTGGGACACGAAATATGAGAGGTAATTTACAGATAGAAGACACTATGCTGAGCTGCTGGGACAGTTCGGTCTTATGGCAGACGTCTGACAAACCCTAGTGTGTATATCCACGAGTGTGTGTCTCGTCTCAGTCGATTTTGAAACTAAAAATCATCTGGTTTTGATATTTTATTTCAGGAATAGCATCCATCACAGATAAAACCAGGAATATGAAATTATCTTAATTGTATGTTCATCTCTTTTCATTTAGGAGATGATGCCAGTGAGGAAGCTGTACACAAATTTGTTTGTAAAGACAAGAAGGAGGAGTTTGAACTGAGTCTTGATGATCCTCTCAACGATGATTTGAGTAAGCTTGTGAGGCGCTGCAGATCGTTTGATCCAATGGATAGGCCCAAAATATCAGGTACATTAAAACAGAACAATAAAACTGTCAGAATAGGGGATGGGACGTGGGTACCATCGGGTCGATTAAATATGGCCCAAAATATCAGGTACATTAAAACAGAACAATAAAACTGTCAGAATAGGAGATGGGACGTGGGTACCATAGGGTCGATTAAATATGGCCCAAAATATCAGGTACATTAAAACAGAACAATAAAACTCAGAATACGGGGTGGGACGTGGGTACCATAGGTTCGATTAAATATGGCCCAAAATATCAGGTACATTAAAACAGAACAATAAAACTCAGAATACGGGGTGGGACGTGGGTACCATAGGTTCGATTAAATATGGCCCAAAATATCAGGTACATTAAAACAGAACAATAAAACTCAGAATACGGGGTGGGACGTGGGTACCATAGGGTCGATTAAATATGGCCCAAAATATCAGGTACATTAAAACAGAAAAATAAAACTGTCAGAATAGGGGGTGGGACGTGGGTACCATCGGGTCGATTAAATATGGCCCAAAATATCAGGTACATTAAAACAGAACAATAAAACTGCCAGAATAGGGGATGGGACATGGGTACCATCAGGTGGATTAAATATTTAGGATACAAAGCCTAGAAAATTACCGTCTTTATATTTGCAACAAAAAAAAGCGAGTAAAATTTTTTTTATCAAAATTTTGATTTTGTCTTTGATTTTCTGATCTCCTTTCTATCCTCACATTAATGTTGAATCTAAATGAAAAAAAAAAAAATTGTGACATTCAATCACATTAAATTTTATAAGCTGGGCATGTGAAGAAAAGAACTTTGTGATTGTGATGGCTTCTCCATTGAGATCCGTCCAAACACTCGGTGATTAAAACACTTGGTCTGGAGGCTGGAGGGAGACTGATGTTATGAGATATCGTTCACATAGTTGTAACTGGTGGGAACTGAGCACACCTAAAAATATTATTATGAAATAACTAATCGCTTGAAAGGGCCAATCAGATGTGAACTTTCCAAGTAGACTCCGCCTTCATGCATATCACGCATAGGCAAATGCGAACACCTTTCATCTGAGATCTTATTGCTCTTTTTAAGAGGTTTATTTTAGATCCCAGTTATCCATCATAGGTTCTTTCTTCAGCAGAGGGAATCTACCCGATGCTCATCTTTGTTATCCATTTTCCTGTAAAAAGAACGATTTAGATACCATACAAAAAGATGTGTCCTAAAACTACCCTTAACATATTCTTAAACCTTGTGTTTCTGTTGAGTAGGGTTGGTTTTTTTCAGTCTACCAAATTGACCAAAAAGATTTCCTTCTTTTTCAGAAATTGAGAGCACTCTTTCAGAAATTCGAGACGAATTTCAGGAAAGGGAATTCGAGAGTGAAGACTGAAGCCCACACTTGAGGAGATCGACACCAAGAAAGGAGGTTTAATGTCGAAATAACTTCTCCGTCTTTTTTTTTGTTTTTTGCTTAAGATGATATTAATCATGTTAATTGGTTTTTAAACATGTAGTGTTCACATGATTAAGACTAAGACTAATTGCTTACGTTTACCTGTGATAACAGACCGAGGTGATTATGATCAGCTAAAATTCAATTTTTTTTTTTTTTAATTGGATGGCAGATAAAAGGGGAATTGTCAGAAATCAGTAGAACAATATTGCAAAAATAGAAGAAAAAATTACAGACCACTCAACTGCACCAAAAAATTAAATAAAAGAGTTGTGTTTTGAAGGAATATATAGTTCCCATGGTTACGAGTTCAAGGTAACCTTCCTACTCTACATGAGCATATGATAAAACAGGAATTATGGTCACAAGATTATGAAAAAATGAAAAAGGATACAAAAAAAAAAAGGAAAAAAGGAAGGATTCTTTTTAATAGCAAAACCATGGAAACATGAATTTGATGTTTTAAACTAAAACTAATTGCTTGATTTTTCTAATAATTTTAATTTCTAAGTATTCTTTTTTTTTAATAAAAAAACAAGAATATTTTTGGTAGCTTGAAACCTTTTTTACAGATGGAAAAGATTTAGCATTTTCATATTTTTCTACAGAGGGAGGCTGGTTATGTGGTTGTGGAGGCTGAATTTCCTTGTAAGGGGAACCGTCTGGAAGCATGTTTATGTAACATTTTTAGACATTACAGTGGTGCAATCTGGGCATATTTAATCAAAGATATCATAAATGACATGTTGCATAGTATACACAAATTGATGGATTTTAGGAATGGTTCTGCCATTTAAAAAAAAGTAAATTTATAGTCATTTTTGGCATACTCATTAACATAACTTGTTCTAAATGTTAGGTTATACTAATAAGTACTTTTGAATGTTTTTTGGGAAGTTGGAAAAGGGATGGTGGGGGGGGGGGCAGTTGATGGGGGGAATGAGGGTGGTCACTGCCCACACTCCTCTGGATTCGTACCTGAATAATATCACAACTTGAATCATTTTTTTTCTTTTTAAAAGTTACTTTAAAGGAAACATTGCTTTTTAGTGTACTGAACATTTATTATCAAGTCAAGAGGTGGAGGGAAGTTCCTACATTTGTAGTTTATGTGGGGCTTACAAGAAATTCACACTGAGAGCATCAAGCCCCAGTAAAGATGTCTCAGATGAGGTGAAAACACCAATTGTTTATTTTGTTGGTAGTGTATGATATGAATGAAAAGAAGATGGCCAGATTTTGATAAAATTGGAAATTGGGTATATGACTCTGAAGGCTGTTGGTATGTATAGATGGACATAGTAAATGGATTCAAACCTTCAAAGAAATTACTAATGGCTAAAGTTGTATGAACGTTTAGTGAAATTTCTAAAACTATTGTGCATGAACCTCATTGCCTTTTTGTAGTGCAAAGATATTAACTAACCCCCACAGTTTGTGATTATTAAGGAATGGTCATTGATTATAAATAGATTAGACTTTTCCTAAGACATAGCTAACATTGCCTATTATGGAGACTACCACAACCATGGGTAAATAAATAAGCCAGGGGTACCGTGGACTAGCCAGTTGAACAATCAGGCAGTGTCCAAAGGCCCCGGGCTTCATTAGCCACCATCTCCTGCTTATCAAATCAGATATTAAGTATATATATTCTTCAGCTCAATATTGTTTCTATTGTTCTAACTAAATGTGTAGGAGGGAACTGTAGAGCATTTACTGCAAAGAAACAAAAGCTCTACTAACACGCAAAACAATTTTGATCTTTTCAATATTTTTAATATTCGTTTATACTGAAGTACGTCCAGGAAGGTACACTCTCCTTTTAGCTATGTAGTTGTTTTGACGCTGTCACACACTTCACGTGGCTTCATTACACTATCCCCATGAACTGAAGTGCAATAAAAACTGACTGAAATTATCAAGTGTGTTAAATCTTGTCACTTTTTTTTCATACCATTTGTATTGCTGGCTTTGTCCCTTGTGCCTGGCGGGGTGGCTAGATCACTGTAAGCCCTCCCCTGACACAAGATAACACATACCATAAATTAGTTGAAAATATTAAAATAAATCAATTATCAGATGCATCAACCTTGGTTCTCAGCAATTTTTGTGAGTATTTTGGTTGGCTGGCACCGTCTGAAAATGCTCATTTGTACTAAGTGTTCTGCTTACAAGTGCGCAAGTTTTGACCATTTTCGATGTACGCCCTCTTTTTTCCAAAGTTGTCTTTTTGTTGTTGTTTTTGAGATGAGTTTCCGTTATATGTAAACTGGATACTATGTTTGAGCGCTCGATGAGCAAGACCACATACTATCACTATATGTTATTACAAAAGTTAATAACAACGGGCGGGTAGTAACCCAGAAATCAAAGGTTCGAATCCCTGTCTTGCCGTACATTTCTTTGCTCTTTATAAAATACATAAGATATAATTTTCTAACAAAGTACATAAAATGTTGAAGTATTTAAGCACATAAACTAACCCTTAGCAGAAATAATAATGAATAGCAAAATGTCATCAGTATTGCCCACAGAATCAAGCTAAAACTTGCTAGAGGTTTTCAAAAGTTCCTTTCTGGAGGTTCTGATTATTTTACATTTTCACAGACACTTAGGAGTTAGGAATGTTAGAATAGAACATTAACTACCTCAGTGTTGATAACAACGTTCATACTGGCAGCTAACTGCTTGTCGACTGAATTTGATCCTCAGTAACCATACCTGTGAATTTCTAGCACAACATGGGGCTGAATTCTGATAACCTATAGTCGATTGTGCTCACGACCATACGTCGTTATAGACTTTTCTTCTTTAGTTTTGTTAGAATTACGAATGACTTATGTTTGGACTACCGTAACTGAAACTATGAAAATAACAAATTTCCATAGAAATAAAGCTTGAAAGCCAACTAACATCAAAAGACTGAAAAGATAATGAATATTACGTGCAGTCACAAGCAAAAGGAATGCCCATTAACTCGATCTGTCTCCTGACGCGTTTCTGTCGTTACAGGGGACACAGTGGCGTAGGATGGTACTTTTGAGTGGGGG
>KN885715.1:0-12215 GCA_000934455.1 Apostichopus parvimensis | reverse complement strand
AAACTAGGTCAGATTATCGGCATTAGACGTTTCTTTTTGCGCGAGTCTTCACACCCTTTAATACACTTTTGCAAAGATATATCTGATGTAGGTACACAAGTACCATAGCATTTTTAGGAGACAAGAGTTCAGAACATTAAAACCTGCTACTGTTGGAACACTTAATGAATCCCTGCAGAATGACTGATATATGACGTACCCATGCCTATAAAATGTCAAGCATAACCCGAAAATAGAAAGAATGTCCTTGATTACTTGCCTTTAAAATGATTGTTAGGTAGTGTTTTACTGGATGCACAGTTTTATATTTACTATGGAGCTCTTGTTTTGTTGACAAGCCTGTGTCCATTGACTTTAGAAATAACTTGCTCATTCTTTGCAAAAGGGATTAGTCTAATTTATCTCATGATTATAATTGTGATTGTCCAGAATGAGGTCAAGAGTGATAGAGATGAAAGGCATTGGTCTGTATGTGTCTATAATGGAATGCAAACTATACAGCTGTAAGTAGCTTTGTGAAAGGAGGCCTGTATGGGGAAAAGGAATTTTCTTTGTAACTGATGTAGGCCCTATATATATATTCTTTGATTGTGCTTATATCTCTAGTCAGGCCTAGAGTCAGGAAGCTTTGAGTTGGAGAGGCACAGTACTCGTGTCCTGTAACTTTGTGAACTTTTTACACACAACATGGTGCCACAGATGGGGGAAGGGGGAACAGTAGTCTGTATGGGTGGGGCAGGGCCTCCCTGTGCCCCCCGACTGGCTATGGGCCTGCTTCTATTGGAGATTAATCATTAGAAAAAGGCTGTTGTAGCGTTTGCCCTAGTTCTCGGAATCAGAATCAATGACAGAGTTGTTGAAAGTTTGAGTTTGCAAGCAAGTGATATCCTGCAAATGATATTCATTTATACTTCTGTGATTTGCAGCCTGGAATAATTTAGTGTTCAGGTTTTTGTGTAGTGCTCAGTTTTGAAGGGTCTAAAGCTTTATCTCACATAAAAACAGTACATGTTTACTGTGTGCAAAATCTGCTACACTTCTCTCCACTTGTTAATATAGCAGTTTTCCCATTTTGCATGTAGCATTGTGCGATGATGCGATGCCGAATAAATTATTCCCTGATGAGGACAACCGAAGATGAGAATATAAGATTAATGGATGATCAAAGTGTTTTCCTGTAATATCTAATTAATAGCTTGTGTTACACTTAATGCCTCTCTTTCTCCTTCCCTCCCTCCTTCCCTCCGGACCCTCCCTCCCTCCCGCCATTTAAACATCGAGTCTCAAAGACCTGCACACAGATAGTTTCTACTGTATATATGCAATGACATGTAGCCAAGGAAAATGCTGTGCTTGGACAGCCCTATCCCAGCATGTAGGCACCAGTGGTTAGTGACTATTTAGACTCTTGCTTAGTCAGTCATAATAAAATGGTTGGTCTCCTTTTATTTGGAATCAGTTCTCAATGACATTGTAAGGTCAAAGTGCATCAATATCAGATTTCAGTATCCTGATGGTTTAGCCTTTGTTGCCAAGGTGACATCCAGTTTCCACAAAGATTGAGGTAAACAGGGGGGGTTGACTAGAGAAAGAAGCATGGAAGTATTTTCCCCGACAAGGGTGCTTTTCCATGGTGGAAGTTCTCGCCTGTGATCACAGGTATTGCCATGGTGATAAACCAGCAGACAGTAGTGATACAATGTACAGTAGTGTATGTAAAGTCTGTCGGTTGACTGCGATTCTTTCAAGCGGTGGATTGCTGATGGTTTCATTGTAACTCTGCATCTTTGCATCATTTTTACTAGTATCAACTTAAATTGATAATAATGATATAATTGAGCATTTTTGATCTAGTTTGTAATTCTCATATTTCTAAAATTCCCATAACCCACAAATTTGAGAGCAAATTTATCCAGTGTTTTGGTCATCCGGGAATCCCCCGGCGATATTTGTTACTGATTAACCATTCTATAAGTACAGAATACCTAATGCTCAAGCTGCGCGTCTTGCATTGATCATGCCACAAGTGCAATTTTGTGCTAATAAAGAAAGAATTGATTTAAAGAAAGATATATATATGGTGCATGAAAACACAGTGCATTAGTTTAGTCCAACTGTCAGCAAAAGGTTAGCCTTACGACCGAGAAGCTTCCATTAAAGTTGAGCCACAATTCACCCGACTCTCCCCCTCCCCCCCGCTCCCACCATTCCAAATTGATGCTCAGAATGCACAAAAATCTAGCTTGGACTATGGACGTCTGCAAGGTCCAAAACTTGCAATAATTTTTCCTAGGTCTGGTAGGATTAAGGTATCCACCGCCCCAAAAAATTGTTTTTTGAGCTAACTTACAACATTCACCCACCCTCTATAGCTCTTACCCATGCAAAACTTTCCAACATTTTGTTTATAAAACTTGCATTTGTTCATATATTTCAAAAGTTTGATTTGAGTGGTGTTAACTTATATAATGTGAAGTTCTCCATCCATTCGCGAGATTGCAACCTGAGATTGCAATGTATACACACAGTACAATATCCATGATGTCTTGCACAGCAGTGAAGGGTTAACCACAAAAAAACAAAATACCTATAAACATGTCACATACTACAGTATATATAAAGGCAGTTACAGTACCTGCTCTATCAGTGAACCAGCTGTGTACAAAGCAGTAAAATTAATGGTGAACAGCACCAAATGTTTTCACTTGGGCAGTAAGTAAATCAATAGGAGTAATAACACTTAAAGGAGTAGTGTGACGTTGCAATAAGAGGTTGCAGGGCTAGTTTAGTTTAGTTTAGTAGATAAAAAAAGGATCAGGAGGGACACTCAAGTCCCCATCAAGGACCCTATAGGAGAGAGAAAAAAACTGAAGACACAAGCACTCAGACCCGATTACAATGCTTAAAGTGCTTGTCCAAAGCATTCTTAAACCCACACACACTACTTGCAAGTACAACTAAGTTCTCAGGCAAACCGTTCCACTCATTCACAACCCTATTAGAAAAAAAAGTTATGCCGAATATTAATCCTACTTTGTGACTTTTGGAGTTTAAGACAAATGACCTCTGGTACAACAACTATTAGTAGTTGAGGTAGAATTTGAAGATATTGACAAAAAAGAAAGAAAAGCATATGTAAAGAGAAAGATTTAAACTTTTGAAGTTCTGTTCAGAAGGTCTGTAACGTGCACAACTACACTGATAAATTTATTTTTATGTTTTAGTGGTCTTGACGGTTTATTAAATCCTTGCAGGATCTTCTTCAGAGGCTAACATTGTAATATATAATAATAACTGACTAATTAATATCAAAATATTCTCAATTTTGATTTCAGAGCATCTCACCAACCTAACGTTTGCAATCATATTGTTAAAGAATCAACTGTGTGGATGGGTAATCTGGTCAAAACTCAATGTTTACCCAAATTATCCCAAACCTCTATTCAAATATACGACTGCCATCAAATTCTGTGAGCCTCTTTAACAAAAACCCAGCAGAAAAGAGGAGGAAGAGTCAATAATCACCCAGTGTTGCTGTGTTGACTTAGTTGTTCATTAAAAGGCCTGTTCAAATATTCAGGAGAAAATCCTACAGCTTGAATGTCTTCCTGGGTCATTGTTCTCTGTTCTCCTTTCTTTACAGGATCAAAGGCCAATTCAGAATAGGCCTACTCAGTCAGCCCTGCCAGAGAGTTGGAAACGGAAAAGAAACTCATTTCTGGAATCTCACAAGGTATTGTATACAAACATATACCTCAAGAGATGCTTTAGACTGTCGTTTGGCTAGTTTTAAATTTGGAAAGAAGTGGTTATATGAAGTCCCGTGACATGAGGAACAATGAATTGTTGCTAATGAGGTGTCATGTTGTATGCAACAACTTGTAAGTTGCCCAAAATAACCCCCACCCCCTCCCACCCCCTCCCAGCCATTTTAACTAAATACCAACGAAATAGGTGAAACGATAAATTGGGGTCGCCCTCTGTCACTTTGAAGATACTTGCAGTAACAAAAAAAAAGCCAGTTTTCTTTCCCCACTCAACCTGACACATCTCTCCTACAGTGTCCATATTTTTCATTCTTCGCTATATTTGCTGCATATTTTCAGGCACCAAATTTGCTGTCGGGAAGACCAAAATGTGAGACCTGATTGTCCGTTGGACAACCAGGAAAACTCCATAAAACCTTTGCCCTGGTAGCATAATATACCTTTCAGATACGATACCACCTTCCTCATCTTTTTTATGCTGTAAGTTGCCTAGATTAACAATGGCTGGCAACTTCTCTAACAGGACATAAAACCCTGTACAGACATTGCAGGGTGAACTCTTGGTTCAATTTACAGCAGTCTATAGTCTGGGATGTCTCATGGTTTCTGAAGTATTCTCTTGTTGTAATAACAATGGTTATAGGAAGGGTGGGAATTCTGTCCTTGTTTTGTTCCCTGACGAGTAGTATATACAATGATGTGGGTGAAAAGTCACACTGAGGGAGAAATGTTGGTATGTAATCAACTCTAACTCCTTAGTCAGCAAGCAACCTCGAACAGATGTTGATGTTTTGGAAGTCAGACCCGCTCCAATAGATTGAGTGAACTAAGCTTGGTTGAGAGGATTATCTATTGTTAGTTGGGTCTTTTTGTTGTGGATCTCTTGTGTTGAATAAATGTTTCAGTGACTGCCCCCTGATTGATCTCAATATACCTCGCTTATTCATGAAAATCAACAAAGAAGTCAAATCGTCTCAAACAGGATATAGGAACTATAGAAAGGTGTCAAATGGAGGGGGGGGGGGGGGGGACTCATGAGAGGATCAAAGGTTATTCCCCAAAAATTACAGGCGCTATTCAGAAGGGTTAATGGGTTGTCTTAGAAATGGTTTTTTTTTGAGATGCTGTTTTGTGTCAGACCGAATACAGTGTGTGTGTGTGTTCAAAACAGGATTTCTACTTGAATTTTGCTATATTTTCTACATTTAACTTCAACGTAATTTATACATGTCAAGACCTTCTAAAGTGAAATGTTCTAACCCCCTATCCCTCCCCTCCCCCTCACTCCTCCCCATCCCTCCCTGTCCCCGTCCCCCCTCCCCGTCCCTCCTCCCCTCCCTTTCCGAAAAAAAAGGCTTAATGAAAACCATTGCTTGGTTTTGGACGTGATTGTTATCAATGATCTTTATGTTTGCTGACAGAGAGAATTGTGAGTTGATTGCACAAAAGGGTGTTTTCTTAAATTATAAGTTAATAAATAAATGAAATCCCATGATGCTGTGTTGAGAAAGTTCGAGAAAGTTCTACAAACATCAAGGTTAGTGTACAGCTTTTACAGTAACATGCATATATTACTGACGTTTACTGTTCCAGCAATTTTGTATATAGCAGTCAGCTACCGAAGCACCTCTTTTATTCAAATGTTACACAAATCGTAAAGACTGATTCATTAGTTTCTGAGGTTCATTGTCTCCCTCTATATAACCCCCTCAGGCTCTGCGATGCCATCAGACCGGAGCGAGACACCTCCCTGTCTCCTCCCCTCGCAAGTCTCTCCTCTTCAAGCTCTGAGAGGAAAGTGTAAAATGTTTTGTTGGTATCAGAGAATTTAATAATTAGACGGAATTTGCCCTACTCTGACTAAATTTGTTCATTTTGATGCTAGCTTGCCCTTAAGTGTTAAAATCCTTATAGACTTAAAGCTGTGTGGTGAGTTCATGATGAGAGTGAGAAAGTATTTAGTAGACATCTGGCCTGTTGAACATGATGAAGTAACAGTGATTGCTAAAGAATAATACGGTCAAAATCTTTAGTAATACTGATATCTGAATGCTTTTGTCAACAGGCTACAGGCTACATTCACGAATATATTTATCATGTAATTTTAAGATGTCGTATCTTGTGGTAACTTTAATGAACAACAAAGATATTCAAAACTAGCAAATGACTCGTTGCATTTTGAATGATATCTGCACACTTGGTGGAAGTAATTTCAACAAGAACATAAAAGAAAAACGATTTAGTTAAAGATTATTTTGGATAGCACTTTGGAATGATCTGAACTTATTCATTTATAAATATGCTCCTGGTTATTTGTGTAAAATACTGCGATACATCGTCGGACTTGCGTAGCAATTCGATAAATTTGCAGAGCATTTTAGCAATTCGACAGTCGACACTGGATCATAAATTTATTCCTTGAAACAAAAGTTAACAGTTTTTGGGAGATTGAGAAAATATTGATTTCAGATCATGACACTTAATTTAATATTTTTTGTATATTTTACTATATATTGAATATACAACTGCTTTAATAAGGAGTTTCACAGGTTTAGTCACCATCAGATGATGATCAAACACCACCTATTCAGCAAGTTCTCAAATTTGTCCACATCCTTTTGCTTATTTCGGTCTTCTGAGTGGTTAAAAGTGCCAACGGCTAAATTTGATGCCAGAGTGGGAAGGTCTCGCTAGTTTGCTGAAAGTAAGAAAGGTGAGAAACCGTTGGTGTAGGAGAAGAGAACATATGGCCTCTATACTGGTACTGAGGGTTCGTGAATCGTGACCTAAATAGCCTCTTTCGATCAATCTAACAGAGAAAAATTTGGAGTTTATATAACTTTGATCCGGTTATCGACATGTTCTAAACTAATGGCATATCCTACAGTACTGAGATAATTGAAAATTTTCGCTTTGAAAAAACATTTGTTGTGTTACATCAGTTTGTTCTTGCTGGCAGTGCATGCAACAACTAGGTTATATGAGCAGTAACTATGGCATGGTTAACACTAACAGCTTTGAAGCAATGGGCATCGTGCTAAAACTTGGATAAATCTTAATTTACGCAACTCATTCCGTTGGCAGAAAAGTGTTTCATATAATGGGGCAAATTTTCAAACGGTAGTCCGATAGTCTGGGGCTACCAAATTTCAGGTTGGACAACCAAAATTAGTTGTGGAGGTTGTCTAGCGTAGGACTAGTTGTTTACATCAAATTCATATTGCATCGTAACTGAATATCTCAAATAGGTAAAAGTTATAAATTGGTATCACCCCAAAGCTGGTGTTTACTGAACCTTCACATCTCTCCCCTAGTGTACATGCAGATCATTGTTATTGTGCTACATTTTCTTTTGGGAGGGAGGGTTGGGGGGGGGGTGGGCAACCAAGTTTGCTGTTCGGAAACCAAATGTAAGAGCATTCATGGTTGTCCGAGGGACAAACAGACGAAGTCATTTCTAATTCACCCTGATATACCAATTGTAATTTACCCTGATATACCAACTGTAACAACAGAGTAGGTTAAAACTAATATAACTAGGTTAAAACTAATATAATCCTCTCCTGCTCAAAACTATTTTTTTTTATATATTTGCTTTAATAGCCGGATTGCTTGAAAACATCTGGTTTCTTCTTATCCAGTTTTGAGTGGTCAACTGGTAACTGTTGATGTTAATTTTAAGGCATTAAATCATTGGTGCACTATGTATTTAAGTAGTCAACTCTAACTTATATAAATAAATGACAAAAAGACTTGAAAAGGAAAGATATTCAGATACAATTTCGTTTCAAGTTATTAACTTTGAAGACTCCTACCATCTGGTCCTGAATAGTAATAACATTTTGATTTACCTCTGTCAAACATCTCCTTGATTTTATTGGGTCTTTGCCCTGTCACTAATCAATATCCTTAGTCAAAATGGTATAGCTGCCCGGCTTTGGAGTGTTTGTCCATTTGGTTTGTTTGGATGATGTCATCTGTGCTAAACTTCTGTGGTCACTCCTTTCAGCCAATCTGACCAGTGAAGAGAATAGAGAAAATTTAGATGGAATTTGAGATGACTCGATCAAATAGTTTTGTTTGTTTATCGTGCCATGGTCATAGGAACTTAATTAGTTCATAGTGAAGAGGGTGATACGGCCATATCATGGTTTCCTGGATAGATGATGAGTTTGGCAATTTAATTTATCACTTGTTAACATGTTAATTATATGATGTAATTTGTGTTTTAAGCAGGGGTGATAATGAGCTGTGGTATAGTATAGTAGCCCTGCAATACTCTACATGTATGGTTAGTATGATTAGTTGGTATAAACACATGCAATACACTTCAACATTGGTGAAAAACCTGAAAATTTGCAGGGTTTCTTTCCATGAATTTAAAAGTAGTAATTTTTTTATTTTGATGATAATCGTAACCTTTGCATTCATGAAGGCGTATATATGTGAGTGTGTGTGTTTGTGACGCCCAGCTTGTAAACACGATATCTGACAAAGGGAAGGTTGGACCAATTTCATGTTTGGTGTGTCGAAGTACCACATTAAATATAAGAAGCCTACAGTTTTTTGTGGAGGTCAAAGGTCATTTGGGGTTTTTATCCGATATTTGTGTGTTCTGCGTATTGATATATCTAGACATGAACTCTAACCGTATGCAGCTGTGTCTGTTATGGGAGTACTGCCCTGTCATTGAAGCACTTGCACGAACTGCACATGAGTGGCTCAAAACTCATTAAAAATACAAACATTTTAATTGAACAAACAGCAATTTATTCACTGACTTTACTAATTGTGCTTCATGTCAATAGCTTTCTCTTTATTTACTTCACTAACTGACAGCATTTTGATCTGATAATTTTGATCAAGTTTTTCAATGCTTTCTGGTACAAAATCTCATTCCAATGAACTGTAGTCCATTAGCCTCGTTAGTCATGTTTTCATTTCAAATTAACGAAGCAAAGTAAAAGGTAATTGCATATTTTCCAGCTTGCATTGTACGTATGTGATTAATAATACGTAAACGGACACAAATGTTGAGAATGAAATGTATACTCATTAGTTTCTTGCATGTCGGTAGCCAAAAAGGGGAAGGTTTCTTATTTTCATTAATTTCAATTCTTATTTGAAGAACTAAAGTATTTCTTAAAGTTTAGTTAAATTGCTTTTGAAATGCAGATGCCATACATCTGCACAGACATCAGCCAGATGGTGCTGCTTTAAGTTTTAACAGACGTAAATCTTAGCCTTAATGGGTACCTTAATATACTTTATTACATGTTTATATAGTGCTGCTTCCTAGTATCTGTTTGTGTACATGTATCGTACAGTATAGTGAGATATGGCCTAGTTGGTTTGTGATTCATTTCCAAGGCACTTAATTACATCTCTCAGTTATGTCATTTATTGATTCCGCTCTAGCAGCGGTATTTTAATGCATCACTTTTACATCCATGGACAGGTGAGAGCTCTTTATTGCCATGTTACCAAGCTTCACGTCCTCCATGTTACTCTACAAGTCTACATCATACTGTACGTACTGTACAAATGTACGTAGCTATGAGGTCTAAAAATAAAGTATTCCCTCATTCATAGATAAAGGCACAGTTCGCAGACACAGCCTAAAGCTTCCATTCTAAAGTTCCATACATATAGTTAGGTGACGCTAGGTCCCTTTGGTATTTGTATAACTGTTAGAAGTCTATATACAAATTTTCTTTTACAACATCGTAAAAGGCACTCACCTTGTGGACAGTTAGCTATAACAGTTGATAGTACTGCCGCCATTGGCCATTCTAAACTGCAGAGTACGGTAGATCGTAGATGCGGCTAGGTACCTTTGTTATAATATGTTTGGATTGTCCTTGAAACATTGTAACAAAGTTAAGGGTCTGAAGATGAAGATGGTCAGTAAACGTTAAAATCACTGATTGCATCGACTGAGCGTATTTACTAATTTTGTGTCTTAGAAAGGCTTTTGTTAGTTTTAATAAGTCTATGAATGTCTGGCTGGTATTATTTTTAGTTTATTTAAAGATCTGCTTTATTGGCTCCTAATTATAGCATGCTATAGCTAGGGAAGTTTTGTGATGCCATAATCGCCCTGCCCTGGTCTTAAATCCACCTCAGGCTCTAAGATAAACCTCCATAGCTTCTTAACACCTTTAGGCTCTTTGTGTAAACACTGTCTGGAAATAAGTTCATGTCTACAGTGTAGTTAAACATACAGCGTCCTCACAAAGACCCTTATACAAGAAAAAATATGTGGCAGGCGTTGCAGACTTATTGGTAAAAAGAGGTCATTTTACGGCCAAGGCAGGTCGATTACGTAATCTCAAGAAACTTTCCGAGATAGCGTGCTATAGTTGGGGTCTATACAGCAGACCTTTAAGGGAAGGGTAGAAGGTGCAGAGGGGCAGGAGAAGTGGAGGCCGGAGTAGAAGCAAACTCTGCAGTGTGAAGTGTTGATGAAAGTATGAGTACATTAATATGATCATGTGAATATGACTGTCATTTATTTGATGTGTGACCACCAGTTAAGTGAACGCTTAGTTAAATACAACTGGAAGGACCTGGAAGTGTTACCCTGCTGAAATACAGAGGTACTGAACTCTGACACTACACAATACTACACAACAATACTACACAATATCAGTGGCGGAGCTAGGGGTATTGGTCAAGGGGGGCGAGAATGGTCTGTAGGGGCGCTGTCGACACTATCTAAGCGGAGCGCCACCACAGGTTGGCGCGGAGCGTACAGAATTTTTTTGAGTAAAGATACTCCCTAGATCGCCGGAAATGACCCTTTCCGGGCCTTGCTAATTTGCAGATAAACGAAGAATAAATAGGTGTCATCGCCATTTGTGACAACTTGGAAGTTTATATGGGTGTTGAAAGTACATGCGCTTCATCACAATCCCTGTGGTATCTTTGTGAGTGCTCATGTTTTCGTAGCCCTGACACAATGCCTGTTGTAACCCACTGCACTAATCAACACACCGATCATGGAGCGGCGTATAACGTACACTGTATGCCGACTTTAAGTTTGGTGTTTATTACTATTTCAGCCACTGCGCATGGCGTATCGTCTAAAAATAGAATGCAAACCCCGTACAGTTCTTGGAAATAGCTTCGTACAACGGAAGTGCCGATAAATTAAAGACCGCCCGCTGTTAGAGCATTTTGTCAGAAAATTACACCAACAAAATGTGACAAATGTCAATAGGTAGATGAGAGCGCAATACAAAAGTCAATAATCACGAATAAGTAAAAAGTGGTATAAAGCTGAAAAGGGCGCCAGCAGTCCATTTGAGTCGGTCAGGGGGGCATTCGCCCCCCCCCTGACTATATGGACGCTCCACCACTGCACAATATATACTACATAATACTACACAAGAGGTGTATGAGACAATGAGTCATTAGTACTGTAGGTAGAGCTCAACAGATCTCCACTGGTAGTGTTCACATTGCCAATGGCACCAAGCCATACATGCTACTGTACACCAGTGTACATGCACTGCTAGCATATATTGTGTGGTGCTGCTTCCATGGGAACACTGTGAGAAGTAATATCACAGCTTGACCTCTGAAGGTCAAGAGTTTTTATGGCTTCCCTAAGCTTACTACATACAGTATGTGTGGAGATATCTTGCAGTTTTGTGTCTATGTGTGGATAGAGGACTTCAATAGTCAATACACATGAAGATGCCTGAGTAATGCATATTGTGGGAACAACTACATAGGGAATATCTTGTCCCATATCACTGTAGCAAATGTCCATAGATCAATGCAAAATTTGCTTTACAATTGCAAAGAGTCTAAGTTTTTTTTTACATAGGACCAATATATATATAGTAAATAAATACTGGTATAAATGAGACAAATTTCAGAACATTCAAAACTGCTTCGGACAAAGAGTTTGAACACTTTTCAATTATTCTTTACATCTTAAACTGATGACTAAAGAAGTAAACACCTTAAGGAAGATGTTGGACTGTTTATATTTGTATATATATTTATAGGAAATGAACAGACAGCCGGCCAGAACTACTATACGCCTGTAATAACTTTTCTGTTTTTAAATTTCCAGAAACATTGCCATATGGGACCCCCCCCCCCCCATCTTACACAGCAGTCCCTCTCTAATTCTGATAAAAAATCAGGGAACTAAAGTCACCCATGACTTTAATCAAGTGCTCTCTGAATATTTTGGTGTTAATAGTCAGCAAGCAGCTACAATTAAGTGAAGCCTAGCATTTATCCCCTAAAGTAATCAAGTCATTAGTTGTGGGTATAGAGTTTCTATCTCCTGGGGAATAACTGTCTGTATTTACAACAACTTAATGATATTTGTGGATATGACAATCCATAGATTGATGGATTGCGCCCTTGATTCACAAGTGAGCTGAAAATGATGAATGAGTCCAGCAGGGGTTTGCTCCAGATGTCATT
>KN885714.1:20289-37346 GCA_000934455.1 Apostichopus parvimensis | reverse complement strand
CACTGTAACAAGCACCCCCCACAAGCGACGTAGCAATCAACAAAAGGGGAATTCGATATAACCCCCATCACACACAAGTACAAAAAACAAACATACCCCAAGACAAACTGACGAGGTTTAGCACATTCTTTGAGTATGGATTTATAAGATTTATGCTTGAACGTAAACGAAAATGAAATATTGAAAGTTAATAGCAATTTTATGTTTTGAAAGATTGTGAATTTTTTGTTTCATAGCAGTTTACTCTTTAAGGTTTCTAATTCATTACTTCTTACTTATCACATTGACTGCTGACCATTCTGTGAATTCTAAGACCGCCCGTTCACGAGACCGATATATGTTTAAAGATAATTAAGATGACCATAATAGAAGTTTTTCTTGTTTTGTTTCTGTGCGGTTAACATGTTTATATGCCCATATTTAGGCGATATATGTATTGTATGCATCTTTGTGTGTTTAAGTGTCATTACCTAGTTAGGCGTGAACTCTTTTGTTGTTGTTATAACAATCAGATTATTATGTTTTCTTCCTCATGTTTTTCGCAGGTTGGTATATTACGAATGATGACATGAAAGCCGTAATGAAAACCACAGGCTCTCTGTTTAAAATCGAATGATTAGGTTGACAAAGACATGGCACCATTATTGCATCAGATCTACCAACCATCGTATTTGGAACATCTCCCGCTGGACAAACACATGTCACAAAACTCCTTGCCGGCTATGTATCTATATGTAGGACTATGTATATATATATGTATGAATCTAGGTTGGGTGTATGTATGTGGGATCTAAATAGTATGTTTGCGTGTACGTGCATGTGTTGTCGGGCGTATTTGTGTATGTAAGTATGTATGTTAAGTAAGCAAGCAATCAACTTGTTTCCATACCTTTCTGCAAACTTAAACTTATCATTTGATTTGCAAGTACAGTTGCTTGATCAGCTTATCTCGTCTTTTAACTTAGGATTGTAAGATTCGAGGTTTTGAAAGATTTAAAAAAGCTGAAGCCTTGCATTTCATTTTTGCCTAAAAATAAAATCTAAATTGAAGAAAATTGAATCAATTTTTGGTGTATATATAGAATCGTAAACAGCTCTAAACGTAAAAGATCATTACAATCCGGAATTTCCCTGTTACAGGCAAGAAGACGCTGTCCTGTTTCCACATAAGGCCAATTATCATACCGTACACATAATCGAAAGCTATGAAGGGTTAAGACGAGAGAAGAAAGGTTAACATAAGTAATTAACATCTTAATCACTTTTCGCTGTTTTCGAGGCCTTTGTTTCTGTCCTTCATTTCTCTACGGAGTTTAATCGTGATATTATATACTGTTACAAGCATGATGACATGATAGTTTCCCAAAATTCAAACTTGTTATACACTAGGCCCGTAGCCAAGCTCCAGGCGTATGTGCCTCCAGCTCCCTTGTTGGTGCTACCACCGCTGTGTAGAAAATTTTCAAAAGGTTACCGAAACTAAGAAGTACTCCACTTTTGGACATTCGAATCAAGTCAGCCGTTTAAAGTATAATGGGCCTATAATTTCGTGTGTAATTAATTATTAAAAATCCTGATAAAGCCCGGTAAGACAATGTATGGATCCTGTAACTACAAACGAACCATAATGTGTCGTTTAATAGACCCACCAGCGTTCTCATTAGAAAACCAAGAACCCTCTCAGAAAGTTTCCTAAACGAAGAGATATTTAGTCAGTAGACGAGGAAGAGTAAACATTTAACTGCTTTGTATTATAGCTTTAAGCAACTGTTTGGGTTATGCTTGATTGTTTTCTTGATGCAATTTGATATTAAAATCCAATTACAATATAGTTTATATAGCACGACTAGTTTTATTTTAGTTTAGATAATACTCAATATACGTTTTGCTTAACAATGTATTTGGACATGTCATTAAAGTTTGTCGGTTGCACACATGTTATTTCCTGTAAATTTTACATTTGCATACATCATGCGGCTGGTGTGACAAGTGGTGTAGTTTGGGGTGACTTGTTACTGTGTATCGTATACGAAATGGTTCAACAAGTTTTCGCTAAGATCGTGGCTTTCCTGCGCTCTGAACGCATATGGGGTCTATATGGTTCTTTGTGAGTGCAAACTAAGATCAAGTATCGCGTAATCGTTGACTTTCATTGATATATACGATCAAAAGAAAAAACGCAAGAAAAAAATGGAGACGAAGAAGAAAAAGGTGAGCGATACTTAGTGGGAAATCGAAAGTAGGATATGTTCTAGCTATAGAACAGTGTAAGTTTTAGTATATATAACTCGCTTTAGGCCTAAGCCTCTTTATATCCATACGTTAAAAGTTTTGACCAAATTGTTAAAAGCTCCTTTCGGATAAATAAAATGATAGAATATGAATAAAAGGAAATTTAGTCACCACGCTTAACCAACTCGATCCACTGGGACTCTTTCGTTTCCTTTCTTTAGTGAGTCAATTTTGAGCAGCGGGTATTCTCTCCACTGCAAGCCCCCTCCCATTCCGTTTCTCTGGTGCGCCTGTAACTTTCGTAAAGTTAAACTGTTAAGCTGAAGGACAAGATACTATACATATACAGTAATATTTCCATTAAACCCAACCCTGTACTGACACCGTACGCGTGTCATTGCAGAATCCCGCCAACCCCTCAAATAGAAACAAATGCACCACTTTAAAGTAGTCTATACGTTTAATTCTGCGGGTAGAGGAACCTAACTAAATGCTCCGCAGTCTAGATACTCTTCCCAAGCTGACACAGGAGCGCCGCTGGGTCTAAGGCGGCGAATGCCCAGTCTTGACGGTTAAGGTACCCGATTATATCAATTTCCTTTTCATCAATAAAGTTGCTACTTTCGACTGAGGCGATGACGCAATCCACCCCTGGCTATCTCTTAATCTAAGATACTTAGCCTATAATAATTGTTTGTTGGGTTACCTCTACTTCGAGTCACTCTGAAAAGTGAAAGAAGTTTCTTATAAAATCAGGCACTAATCCCGGGATATGTGGAGAAGTACACCCCCCCCCCCCCCATTCTAACTAAACATAAAATATTAAAAAGTATTTATTAGCAAAATCAAGTAGACTTTAGGAGTGGGAACATACCACTTTAGTATAACCTATTACATATAATCCGAAGATCAGAGGCTACATCTTGAAATTATAAAAAGCAATCTGACTTACTGAAAATAGATGTTCAATGAAGGAGGAAAATGGTCACGCAGGGAAAATTCTTTATTCGGTGTAATAAATGTCGATATTTGTAAGTATACTTGCGATAATCATTATTGTAGCTTCATACAGTGAAGAACTAAGAAGAGGACACATTAAGTATTGCTGAACATAAGAAACTGCACATTTTTTCTCTCACCATAATGAACATACAGACGCGGATCCAGGGAATGGGGTGGTGGTTAATCCCCCCTGGTCTTTTCACCCCTCCCCTCCCCACTGAATACGCCTCTGAATAATGATGGACAAATTCTACATGCCAAACATTTCAAACTTTGAATTCGTCCCCCCCCCCCCGCCTCCCAAGGATACATTTGTACTCTTTGATATAGATACTGGATTCAAGTTGCCCCTCGCTATCTCTAGAAACCGTTAGATAGAGTTAGTTGGTGTTTAAGTTCGATTCTCCTAGGCAATTTACTGAAAAACATCGCATGGTTGATCTTGTCTCAATTTGTATACTGCTTAACTTGCCAGCGTTTTACCTACGGTAGATGTGTACGATATAAATGGCGTCCTTCAGGCTCGTGGAGCATCATAGGCCGTATTAGTATTCGGCATTTTGTTAACGACCGACTTCAGACTGAGACGGAATACAGATTAAGAGGCTTACCCGAATCCAATGAAATATACTGTTAAGATCCAGATCTCTCAATCCCCACTGGCAGCATGGACCCAAGCACCACCTCACCAAGCTACCTGTAAGACTGTGAGACGGAGAGAGGAAAAACAGTTAAGCTTTACAGTTGTTAGGGCAGATGTTAATCAACCGCTCATATAATAAAACAATAACTATGCAGTCTCATATTTATACCTAACTGCATATTTGGATAAGGCATCTGAATGGATTTGATCCTGACATAAATATAGGCTACTTCTAGTTCTTACAATAATAAACTGAAACCTGTTCAATCTTTCTAATATTATAATTCAATACATAACAGCACAATTAATCTGGCGGGCCGTAAACACTTATTATTCTGTTGCTATGCGATGACGTTCGGGAAATCACCTACTCTTGTTACTAAGTAATGACGTCACCCCTAACGACAGCTCTAACGACCAAATGTACACGCTGTAGCCTATTCATAACTCTAGGCAACTGAGCTAAGTCATTCATTTCATTTCATTTATTTCGTCTATACATAAGAACAGTATAACAAAGTGGTATAGTATAAACAAGACACTAGAAAAACAATAGTAGTTTATCGAGCTAGCGACCAAAAAATAACCAATAACAATGAAAGAAGGTAACAATTAAGAGTAGAGAAAAATAAACATGAGATAATCAATACTCAGCAACCTAATAAGCAACATAATACCTAATTAGCAACATTACGTACAAAGAAATTACCTAAAATGTCACATCTGCGGCATCCTGATACATATAATATACTGCTATTAACAACATGAAGAAATAAATCATTTTTGTACTGATAGGCCTCGTGTAAACTACCATTTTTACTACTAATTACTTATCGAACTTTTACGACAAACAATTGTTATGCGAATATGCGTAGGCCCATGATAACACAGACATATCATACATGCAAACCTGACGGTCTCGTTTATAACGAATATAAATTCTCGTGTATCGATGGCAAATCTAGACCATCCGTCATGATGAAACACTTTAAATAACGACAAATATTCAATCAACAATCTAGTAATACTTTCATATCCACATGAAAGGGAATTAAGCATCATCTTACCTGTGAGACGGAGAGAGGAAAAACAGTTTAGCTTTATAGTTGTTAGGGCACATGTTAATCAACCGCTGAAGCTCCGCCCACCATACAAGCTTTTGAACCCCAAAAAGCAAACAACAAAATTTTGGGTAGGGCACCGCTAATCATAACATTAACAATACGTCCCAATTGAAAGTATATACCGTGCTCCATCATTGCTTCACTATGCAGCTTCCACAACTTTCACAGATATGCGGCATTATGGGAAGCTGATTTTCTTGAGAAAATTTGTAACAATTGAAGGTCATAAGATGCGATCTGGTGCAATGTTTTGACAGTTTCATCATTATCATATGATATCATATTATCAACAGATTTTGTTTCCTGTTTGAATTCTTTTACATGTTCTTTTACATAATATATCAGAAAGACAATCATAGTGCTCTTTTACAATTTTTCCAGTAGGATGAATCTTGTTTATTGTCCAATGTCTGGACTTTAATACATTTCACGAACTTAACAGATGGAAAATATAAACTTTTATATTTTGTAAGACAGCCAGATTTGCAGTGGCCTACAAACAAATATCGTTATCGCAGTGTATACAGTAGCAGTGTAATACTTATTTATAGGAAGCGCGTGTGACGTATGATTGCTAGCTTCATAAAATGCTGTTCGTGCAACAACTTATGACGAATCATAGAAAGGATAAGAACGCACGTTGTCGCTAGTCGTTGTGCATACGGTTCGTGACACTCCATCGAGTGCGGTTAAGTAGCATATATATGTATTTTATTACGCAGTAGCCAACTGTAAGCTTGTAATAGGCTATATCGGCTAACTTTAGCTAATTGCATCTGGCAAACTAAGTAGCTGAATCAGTAGGCTTGAATGTTACTACGAATATAATCGAGTTAACTAAGTCACAAATGGTCAGCCGTTATCACATTTTGGAAGTGTGACTTAGGCAAAACATTTGGTATGTTGTTAACCGTTCGAAATACTGATAACAGTTTAAAGGGAGTGAAGACTCGCGCACAAAGAAACGTCTGATGCCGGTAATCTGACCTAGTTTCGAATGAGGTGTAACAGAACTGTTAGACACCACCATCGATCCCAGAAAATACACACACAGCTTGCTACCGTCGGTAATTAGACACTAGTGTACAGTCAATACATGCAGCTACTGTCAATACCCACAACACAGGGTACATAGCAGCGATGAACATCTTAGGTCCAGCTAAATATATCAAGGTATCACGTTTCATTACTGTCTGCATTTTGTAGCGACAAGAAAAAAACTTCACTTGCAAGCAACGAAAGGTTAATTTTTCAGAGGGCGGCAAGCGGTTTGGGGCGAGTCTTCAATGCCTTTAAGTTGTACTACCACTTTTAATTTCTGAGAAATGACCCGTTCAACATATGAGGCCATGCAGAGGTGGACATTTCCCACTTGTCAAGGTATGTAGAGCGATTTCGAAACCGACTTGCTTTTCTGAGACCGACTTCAGTGACTGACCGAGCAACGTTTCGTACCAACGAATGCGGTATTTTAATTTTAACATAACTACAACTGCACACCGTTATTGGCTGGGACTACAGTGATTAGGCGAAAACCAGCATTTTTAGGAGACATCAATACATGTTAGGGAGAGGACTTACTCAAGAATTTTATGGAATGTATTTCAAAGCACTAGTGCAGGTCCAGTGGGTGAACTTGAAGGTCCTCCCTCACCACTTCTAGAAGATTCAGCATTTAGGGATATTTCCGATTCTCTGCAGGGCAACAACTTTTAAACACAAAAAAAAAAGCCAGAAAGAGGAATTACAATTCTCTGGAATTTATTCTAAGCCTGCATGGCGGGGATCCTTGAGATGTCAGCCGTAACGTTTGCAGACAAATTTTTGTTCTATTGAAATACATTTCTGAGAGGACTTCAATTCTAGTGGAATTTATTCTAAGCTTTCCCCGGTGGGGGTGCGGAGGCGCACGGTCCCGAAAGCTGTAGCATTTTTAGCATGATGTTATACAAACCTAGGAAATGTAGAGGTAAGGAAGAAACAGATAGAACGATTTAGCTCTCTTTTCCTTCCGAGTTTTCTTTTATGCATGCTCTTTTGGATGTAACGTAAACATCTCGACATTTGCCGTCAGTTTTTTAAAATGAAATGTAACAAATATGTCGAATTCTGAGAAAAACAAACATTTTTGGAACAAATTGTCAAAGGTTTGAAGGTTAAATTTTACATTTAGAGATGGAAACTTTAAAACTGTGAGAACAAGAAAAGCTCTCCGAATCTCAACATGACGAGCGACACACCGCCGGCTTTCCGCCCTACATGTCAGTTTATATTTGAAACTTTCTATGCCAATGTCCAATCGTTACAAGGGCGTAGGAACCGGAGGGGCTGGAGGGCGCCAGCCCCCAGTGAAAAATATGGGGGGCAGAAGTATCATTCCGCCCCCCCCCCCCGCGAAAGTGAGGTGGCAAGCAGAAAAAGCTCAATGTTCATGTTCTTAGCATACAAGCTATCTATTTTCCTGCAATTTTCGGCATATATAAAGCTCGGTCTGTCGTACTACTCTTCTCATGGGCGGATGCAGGGTGCGGGGGTTCGGGGGTTTAACCCTCCCCCCCCCCTTGAGTTTTCTGAATTAAAAAAAAACATCTTTTAAACGCAGTGCCCTCCTATTTCGCAGGATCCACACAGAGCCCGTGTAGATCTGCTCTGGATCGAGTTGAAGATTGTCATTTGAGTGATTTGACCCAAATTTCTGCTCCTGAAATCCGAATCAGTTGTGAGGCATATGCTTTGCGGACCTCAAATCTACGAGAAAAAGAAATGGAAATAGTAGGTGTAGCTGCACGCGTAATTTGCACACCTAAAGTTGCTATATACTTGTTACGGTGGAAATCAAGCACCCCCTCACAAACAAAATTTGGGATCATATAAAACTGAGCCCGCCAGAGCATCACCAAGTTGCCCGTATTTACCACTCCATTCAAAGTAGGTAATATGTATTGGCTGTAGCCCTTCATGCAAAAAGGTAATTCCTGGTGCTTAAGAAAATAGAAGACAGCACCATTTAGCGTCTAAGCCACGACCTAAGAGCAATATTTTCAAGCCTGGAAGGGACACACCCTTCCCTTAGCATCAACAAACTTGCAAATTTTACCATTCCAGCCATTTCAATTTTGCTGAGAGTGAACACGAAAACTCCACTTAGATATCATTATGGGTTCTGTTGCCCAGTGTTCTTGCAATTATGACTGTTGGGGTCTCTGCAGAGGCACTGATGCTGCCATTTTCGCTGCTATTGGGTTGCCATTTTGTAAATTTCCTGTGCTTCGCTCCAACCGATGGTGGCGCTTTGCTTTATAGTTACTATATCGTCATTTAAATTTTGCTGAGAGTGTACATGGAAACCTGACTTATCTACACTGCTAGTAGGTGTCATTTCTGTTGGTAAGTGTTATAAGCTGGCCTGCCTTTTCGCAAAATAGTTCCCGGCCAACAAATGTGGGGTCCTGCTTTGATGTCAAACTGTCTGCAACGTTATAATCTATTATGTTTTCTACTGCCCACTCCTGCACAGATGCTTGACCACGTTAGCAAGTGAACACCACTATTTTATTACCCCCCCCCCCCAAAAAAAGTCGTGATCCCCTCTAGGCCCCTCCAGACACACCTATACACTCAGTTGGAAACAAATCTGTTCAGTTGGAATTTTTGAGTTTCTTCACCCCTAATTATATGATCCTAGCTACGTTCCTGATTGGTTTTCCACATATGATTGTGCAACATTATAGGTTTTGAAGCAAATTTAACGAGAAATGTAAATTTTAATATTCTGAAAAAAATTATGGGCTTAAAACCTTGAAAAGTGGAACTCACGGGTATTGTAGGCCGTGACGTAGAGTCACCTACAAAAGCAATGATCCACGGGAGATGCGCTGAGGTCGAACATGATGTGGGACGGGTGACAATCTTCAAAAAGGTTATGGATGAAAAAAACTATTGGGAAATACTTGGTTCTCCGGCCAAATTGTACATCGGGTTGGACATTTTCATGCTCTGGAAGTGCCATTTCCGGTGATCTGGGGATATCAAAATCAAAATATTTCTTGTACGCTCCGCGCCAACCTATGGTAGCGCTCCGCTTAGATAGTAATTCGCGCCACCAAGTTCAGAAAATCCTGGATACGCGCCTGATCAAACCCCTCCCTTGGCAAAAACCTGGATCTGCTCCTGCTTCAATTCTTCCTTTTACATACATCGCCTTTCTCGTTTCATCAATAAAATAGCCAATTGTTTGAATACGGGTCCAAGGTATGTACAGGTATTTAACGGCCTTCCATAAAAACGTAGCCAAGGCAAAGTTAAGGCCAACAATTTCTATGCAGCCAAGAAAACCAATGCACAAGATCAGTGCGACTAACATGAAAAATTGACACCCATCAACAAAGTCGTGTCAAAATGCGGTGAAATAAAACCTCATCTTAGTTATACCATCTGATACATCATGGATACTGAGAGAAAGGTAACAATACTTAGGGTATAACTTTCTGAAGCTCCTTCGCCTTCTTTGCACTTCCCCATGCAGGCACACAGTTAGGCGCAGATCCGCGAACCCTTTCTGTAATAACTTTGTAATTACTTCACGAATGCCTATTTTGTTATACGTAGGCTATGTAGGCCTAGCTGCTTTGATAGCCACTGTAGTTGCTGTGTATTTAGTAAATATGTAATCACTGTTTCAAACGCATTTTAATCTTCACATCATCAATGAAACTGATTTGTAATCTGTGGCACTTTCATTAATTATAGGAATTCTGCATGCAGTAAGCATAGGGCATGCACAGAGTGAGGAGTTTTTTTTTAGTTGCATCGATTGTTTTGACTGAAGACCATTATAAGTATGCATATGAAGTTCTCATTCTGGTGGAATCTGATCAATGATCATGGGAGTGCTCTACTAGTACTAGACAAGCCCTCTGGGTTTTTTGGTGTGCATCCTTTCACAAGTTTCCCTGCCGTTGATATGTTTGTCACTTAGTTAACTTCTCTGTGTTTATATTGTGAAGAAACAAATAAATGAATGAATGTAAAATTGAAAACACTTACTAGTTGAAGGATAAAACCAAACAACATATGTAGAAAAATCAAAGATCACATCATTACCTCTGACCGTCTTTACAAGATTGTTTGTTCGCTGTGCATTGTTAAGTTACTGTATGCCATACTACCAATTTCTCCGAGACTAATAAGATATTTGCCCTGTTCAACATCTAGGGGGTATCTTTCATGAAGATTTGCTGAGATGGACACAAGAGACGGGTTGCTGTTATGGATAGAAATTGTTTTTATTAGGATGGGCAGTAGGGACCTAGCAGTTGTTGGTTTTGTTGAGTTGTCTGTATTTTGCCTTTTACTGTTCAGTCTTATGGCAAAGACCAAATAGAGGAAAGATGCTCTGGGGCTTTATTTCGCAGATGGTTTTTAGACAAGTGACAGATATGAAAGATTGTTTTGATGGTTACTAAACTTGTAGTGACCGAGCAGTAACAGAACAAACTAAAACATATGCAACCAACAAAGAAAGACACAAGACAAGTTGACAGCTTGGAGGCTGGAGGAGCTCTGCTCTATATTCTTCTCTTGTAACAACATCTCCAACATACATAACAACTTAACACTAACATAAACCAACACCCTAGTATAATACAATCCTATTGGTAGGTGGAAACCACTGACCACTCCCACTAGGTCATTCCACCTCTCACAAACATCTACACCTGTATAACATGGGATCACACCAGTGTATGTGCACCTGGGTACTCTCCAATTGACCTGCTTCCAAACATACATAACTCAACTTACAGTGTAAACATAACTCAACTTACAGTGTAAACAATAGATAGAATACCAACAATGCCATAGATGGCTATCCTCAGTGGACTAGCACTAACAGTGACCAGAATAGTCTAATAGATGCCAGCAAGTAGAATAGACTAGCCTAAGATAGGATAAACAAGCTAGGACCCTACAAACTCATAGTCCAGATATTTTGATTGTTAAGATACAATATGCACTACTACCATTGGTTCTTAAAAATCCTTAAGGTAGCAATATAACTTTTGTGTCTAAACTAACCTTTTATAAAGGTATCGATAATAGCCACGTGTATGGCCTAGATATTTTTTGGTACATTTGATATAGGCCTAAAGCCCTAGCATTTATAGAATGTATTTATTCCTTCACAAAAGAAAGAAAAACAAATCTTTGGCATTATATACCTTGCAGGAAATGCTCAAGAACATCCATGCCTTTGTGAAAGGTGCAAACAGAGATAATCATAAGCTGACCATTGAGGAACACGCCCGTTGTTCGTTAGAATTACTCCAAACTATACCAGCAGCTCGACTAGCTGCTCTGGAGTACCTGTGTCATGTCTTTGATGAAAGTGTCAACTCATACTTGTATGAAATGGAAGGAAAAGGTAAAGTGTTGCATTTGAATTCAGTTGAAATGTTTGTGGACTCCTTGTATATAAACTGACCTTGTTTAGTAACAAATTTAAAAAAGGCTTTCAACAGACAGCTAATGCAAATTTGATGTAGAAGCAATCATTACGATTATTGTACTATACACTCATTATTGACATGAAGCAAAAGTGAAACAGCATTTTATATTTCAGTGACACCTAGCAAGCATTGGAGTTTGACCAACGACATAATGTGAAGTCTGTAGTTTATAGTTTATCATTTAAAACATTTACAAGTAATCAATTTAGAGATACCTGTAGATATCATAATCAACATACCCACTGAACTAGTTCAAATTGATTTCATCTTGTCACAGACTATATAATTCTGTATTCTGCACGCATGGTATGTGCTATAACTATCACATGAATGTTGCCAATTTTTTTAATTGAGCTGTCTTCTTGACAGGTCACACTGGAAACAAAATTGATGAAGTCATAACAGAGACTCACCAAATACTCAAGAAGTTTATTGAGAGGAATCCGACAGGCTGGGCTCCAATCATTTCAAGAGTGAGTCTAAAAGTTTAATGACACCATTATTCCTATATATATAGAACAGTGATTTAGTGCAAATACATTGGTATCTAACACGAGTTCACACCATATGTCTAAAGCAGGAAGTGGGGACGTACAGTACATGCACGGTGTAGGTGGTGGTCTAGCCGGTAGAGTGTCTGTCCCACAATTGTTAGGTTCCTGGTTTATATTCTCACTTGGAATCTTTTTACTTTTTACCTATCCAAACTTGCTGATTTGCAGTGTTGCTGAGAGGAGTTTTTCAGTGGATTTCTAGTTATCAATTTGGGATTTGCCAGCTGGAGTTTGGTTCTGTTCTTTCAATAGTTTTGAAACAACTTCATTCACCACAGCTGCATTGCAGTGCTGATGAATGGGGTTCCTTTACCTCCCTCAGTGTTTGAGAAAGTGGTCAGTTGCTGAGACACACTGTTGTCCATCAGATGGGGACGTAAGCTGGCGGCCCAGGAATGTTTTTTGCACAAAGTCGCACACCTTGTAATTCTCTGAACACTCAGCGTAAGGAGAATGCTCGGTATAAGCCGGCGTTCTTCCACCATCATCACACAGATACTGTAGGGCTTCAAATTAGCTTCTGTTGGCTTCTTTACCCTTTAGAAGTTGGAATACCAAACTAAACTGAAACATTTGTGTTCCAGCTCAAGTCATTGCCACATTAATATCACTCTTACCCAACTGTGACTCTTTAACTTGCCTAAACTAGGTATAGTAGGTTTACTCTGCCCTACAGTACATTAGCAGTGAAATATTCCGAGTACAATGTAAGAGTTTGTTCTGTACTTTCCCCATCAGTGGTCGATTGAGCTGCTTGGCCGTATTAGCAGTAACTATGGCAACAGAAGAGGCGTTCCTCATTCCTCCAGCCTCAACGAGCAACTTCAGTTGTGGATGTCATGTAAAGGTACGAAAACACAACTTTTGATGCTATTTGTTTGTACAGTCACTGCATTATTTATAGTCAATATATCCAGTGTATTAAGGATTCAAACCTACTGTACATATTGAATAGAATGTGTCCCAGTCTGGTGATATCTAACTCTATCAGGAAAGGAGAAAGATAAGGTCTCTGAAAGTACAGTCTGAACTTATTCCTCCAAACCTCAATCTTGAAACGATGGAATTAAGCAGAGAGATAGAGAGTCTAATCAAGGTTTCCAAATAAAAAGTAAGTGAATGAAGTAACCTTTGTGGGACACAAAGTTCTCTGTACTTGTTCATAATTTGCTAATGATCAGTAGTTGTGATTTGGGTTATTAGATTAAAGTGGTATCCAGTCATTTTAGATGGGGCGCTAAGAATGATGCAAACAATACCCCATTCATTGTAAAAAAAAAAAAAAGTATGTATATTTGATGTGAAAATCTGTTTCCTATGAAATTTTTCCTCTTTGACAAATTTCTAATTTGGGCCATCTATTAAAGTCTTGTTTTGGAACCCAAGTATAGTTGCAGCATATTGTTGAAAGCATTGTAGGATGCAGTTTTGCTTCTCTGGTAGTTACTGTTATCTCTGCCTTTTTTTTCAGGAATGCGTACTCTGATGGAGTTGTCATCACTATGCATATCTGTAATGATAGATTCTTGTCCGGACACTTGTGTTAACGCTATCATTGACACATCTGTTAAACATTCCCCTCATTTTGATTGGGTTGTTGCTCATATTGGGTAAGCTTTCACTCTCACTGTGTGGTCAATCGTTTGTTATTCTTCTCTTTTATTCAATTGGAATTAAGATTTGATTCTTTGATGTCCGCAAGACGTTTCCTCGAGGTCTTCCGACAATCCAACCATTTACTCCAAAAGTACCGCTATCATGTTTTTAAGAATATCTTGCCCGGTCATGATTTTTCAATATTTCACCGACCATATATTGAGCAGTGATATTGATTTACTATAGTAGCATTGACCAAACTATTTCTTTTCACTCAAAGATAGATATTAATTAACTGTTTCCACTATATTCTGTCACGGTCGTTTGCCATTTCACGTTGCTCTTAATAATTTTCTTATCTATATTTAATAGCACTGATCGCATGCAAGGCACTTAAGGCATGTTTAATTAGATTCCTGTTAATTGCATGCAAGGCACTTTTAGGTTGATTAGGTTTAATGACCTGAAATGCTCTTTACAGTAGATTAGTTATCACAAACAAGGCACTTTTAACTACATTAGTGTTGGAAGCTACTAAACTACAATGTAATGGAATGTCAAGGGAAAATGTGTTAGATTTCACTCAAATGCTATTTTAACTATGACTGTAAAATGTGTTCTTTTCCAATGGCTTGCCCCACCTTTAAGTTAATTGTTGTCAGTTCAAAACATTTGAAAAGAGTAATTTAATTCAATCTAAAATCCTATGTTCAATGAAACTAATTAAACCCTTTTAACTATTTCGTAAAATCACTTTCAGATCATGTTTTCCGACGACAATCATTAATCGAGTTCTATCCCTTGGACTCCGAGACTTTTGCAGCAGTCAGTCCGGTGGACATCTTGTTGCCACGGAGATCAAAGTTCCCAAAATGGTATCCGTGGTTAGCATCCTTGGCCACCTTGCTGCCCAGCATTCTTTGGATATCAAAAATGCTCTACTGAAGCTATTCAAGGTAATAGAAGAAATATCAAGAAATACCTTGTTGAAGCCAAAATTCCTTATACTAGTCAGAAATTTATATGATGATAACTATGTACTTATTTTTTCATTTAAGAAAAATAAATTAGATGTCTGTTTTAAACTGTCCTCCCTTTGTTTGATGTTTTGCAAGTATATTCCAAGTCAGCCAGACAAGTTTTGTTTTCTATATGTAATTGTTTCTGTCATTCATATTTCCAGCCTCGTTCGCTTCGGTTTTGATATTTTGTGAAAAAATGAAAACCCTATTTCCCTTTTCATCAAAGATTGTTGTGGGATATCAGTTGTTTCATGTAACCTGTAACATACAATAAAGAGACAATTTATTTCAAGAAAAAATTATTACCCTAGAAAAGAGAATAAAAAGTCCAATTCCAAATTGCATTTTCAGACTGATCCAATTCCTAAGCTCCAATTTGATTTGAAATTGTGCTCTTTTTTTTCTTCTTTTTCTTCATTTTGTCACCTTGTTCTTTCCAGGAGAGCCTTGGAGGTGTCAGCGAGCAGCAGGTGTACACAGTACCATTCTTGCTGCAGCTGTTGACAATGTCTCCCGTACTGCTGAAGACAATTACAGATGACTTCATCTTTGCATGTAATCCCTTTTTTTTCACTGGTTAACTAAGTAATTTTTCTCCTTGTTATATTTGATATTGTAGCAGAGAAGTAAAAGATAATCACCAATATTTAGGATAGAGGTTAGTGTATACTTTAAGTGTTACTACCTGGCAAGTGCACTGATATTTGTCCATTTACAGGGATATTCTGATTGCAGGCAATGTCTTATATTGAAGAGATAAGACAAAAATTGTTAGCTAAACACCCCATCTCAACATCTTGTCCCTAATTGGAGATATGGTTGATCTAATGTTACTTGTTTTGAGTGAGGCTTCAGTTGCTCTAGAGAGTTGATCCCCAGTAGGAGGTCTGTGTCTTCTTCATATGCTTTTAAAAGTTAGGCTTTTTTTTATGGTCTATTTGTTGATTTATCCTTGATAAATGATACATTCGGAATGTTCTCAAACTTCTCATACATTTATAAACGCAATTTTTTTTCTCGTGGCAATCTTGATTTGCCTCTTTTGGATAAATAGTTGAAATATTATAAAGAAAGACAAAGACAATTTTTCATCTCAATTGCCCGGATGACATTCATTCTGCTGTTGCCAGATGCATTAGGAACGAACCACAAAATTCGAAGATTTATCTCAGCGAACCTAAAAATGCTACGATAACATAGTTTTGACCCGAAGATGCGGGGGAGAAATTTTAGGCAATTTTTGGCTGAGATATCAGCTTCGGCTACCAGAAGATCCCTTGAATGATTTGTGGATTTCCTTACTCTTCTTCACTATTCAACAGTGACACCAGAAGTCTTGGGGAGGCTAGCCGAGCAGTTTCAAAAGTCGGTCATCCTACAGAGAGATAAAGACACTCTCCTGATGCTCGTAATCCATCTCGTCAGTAAATCGGGCAAAGGAGCGTATCGCTTGATTAATTTCATGCTGGACATGGCTGGAGGCGGTCACATGCAAGAAGAGGTCCAGCAGGCATGCTCCTTGATACTGGTCAGTAACTGTCTCCCAAAATGTTTTATAGAAAGCAGTTTTATAATTTAATGTTTTCAATAGACAAAATTGTTGACCAACTGTGGTGTCAATTTGTCAAACTAAGCCAACCTTCCTAGCAGTGATTTGCACTCGGAGAATTTGAGTGATTCCACACAACTTAATGCGAGAGAGCTGTGGTTTTTGTTAGTAACAATCACGTGAACGCCAAATGAAGAGATTTTGATAACACGTGACATAGGTTTCCTGGTTGAATTGATATTAAGCTTGGCCAGCTACGCTATGCTCTGCAGCATAATGGATTTATACTGCTGTATGAAGTCTTGTCTTTGATTCTCAACAGCCTGTATAGAATTATTATATACGAAACTATAAATAGCTTGAAGTGGTGTTAAGCAGCAAGCGATTGCTTGGGCTTAGTGCTTTAAGGCCATTGATATTGGCCACAAACATGTGCACTTTATGATTGCTGATCAAGTGTGCATTAGTATTTTCTTTGGAGGTTTCAAATCATATAGGAGTGTTGAATTAGACAATAACATGTGTCAGTGAGATAAACAGTTTCAATAGTGATAACATGTATGGGTAACCATTATTTTAGGAGTGTTGAATTAGACGAAAACATGTGTCAGTGAGATAAACAGTTTCCATAGTGATAACAGGTATGGGTGACCATTATTAGACTGTCTAGCATGTTTGGTGATAATACTGAGGACCTCTGATGGTGTTCATTGACAGATAATCTTATATTTCAGCATCCCATTGCTATGGTAACTGGTCATAAGGAAACTCTACATAGGGTCACACAAAGTCTAATACAGACCACACATGTATCTGGTTACTGGTCATA
>KN885713.1:64560-91747 GCA_000934455.1 Apostichopus parvimensis | reverse complement strand
CAAGAGGGGAACACTGAAAAAAAACACTATAATTTGGAATTCAATCCTGACAACTGTGGCTTTACATGAATTGACTGTAGTACCGGCGTGAAGTTTTGGTCAAAAGTAATGTGTGTGCCTTTTACGGTCAAATCATCGTCACTCATTCTAAAACTTCAATCACCGCTTCTAGTGGTTAGGGTGTCCGCATGGTGTGGGGAGGGGATGTATGGGAAAGAAGTGTAAACAGGGTATATTGCACCTATCTCCCCTGCATGTGTTTCCACAATGTTCAGTGGCACAGAAAGCTATCAAAAAGGGGTGAAGGTATGTATGTGCGGGGAGGGGGATTGTGCGGTGAGAGGAAGAAATCCAGTGATTTGAGGGTCCGATCCCATGCATAAGAATTTCAGTTTGCAGATGCTACGGTGGCCTATTTTAGGGACGTTGGAAATTCCGTCTATGTTTTATCTTCAAATTTCTACTTTTCTTTCATATTTCGAAAATTTTCCCGAAGTCTATACATCCTTTTTTTTCTTTTTTTTTGAAATATCAACTAATTTTACAGCAAAAATTATCTTGATTTTATATCAACTGTTCGACTTCGACGAAATTACGACATCTAATGTTCAAAATCTCGACAATTTTCTTCAACAATTTGACATTACCAATTTTGGGGATTCGTAGAAATTTCGACGTTTTTTATCGCATTTTTTTTTGGAAAATATGGATTATTTTGTATCTCAAAATATCCGCAACGTGCTCAGAACTACCACATTATTTGATGTCCAATTTTCGACATATTAGATTCCCAAAAATTCGATTAGTTTATGTAATAGTGTCAACTTTCTTAAAGTATACTAAAAATATTGAGTACCAAAATATGAATTTCACTAGTGTGAAGTAAGTAATATATTTTCTGTTTCTTCCAAGACTGTCTGTAATATCTTGGTTTCTATACAATGTAGTAAATATATATATTTAAACTCAACTAACATATATACGGTTTATATGAACCATTGAATTATAAAAATTTCATATTAAAGGTTTTTTTTTTCTTTACACAACAGTTTTAGATCCGTATTATTTGCTTAGATAGATATTCAATTGTTGGTCACGGTCAGATGAGTCTCATTTTTAAAGCACACGTTTAACATCTGTTCCATATGATTACAACAGTCAGTCAACCTGTTAACGCTGATCAGGTGATACCATATATATGTCCTTTGCCCTGTGTGTCAGCTTTACAGAGTCTTAAAAGGGCTGACAACATGAAGGGTATTAAGACTCATTTTATCGTACTGTTGATTTGTACGTTTGGAGTATGTTATGTCACCGGAATTCACACAAGTGAGTATCTGATTTCTCTGTACTATATTTCTTAGTTTTGTTCTCCATTTTTGTAGTTCTTTCTTTATTAGTTGTTGCAGAAAAATAAAATATGACCATAATTTACAAATAAGGAGTACTGTTTTAGAAAACAATATTTTTAAATAATATAGATAGATAGATAGCCTCAATTGGGAAGCCTAAATACTCTATGTTGTTGATGCAAATTTGCTTCTGACATTTATATGTTTCAGGATATAGGTATAAGTTTCAGGATTTAGTCAAACAATAATTTAACGAAATACGAAGCTTGAACATTTATTTTATTTTGCTAATTTTTTTAATGCAATAAGAAACCGAGTATCATTTTCCGTTGCAAACTGCGCTGAACTAATCGCAAAGTTGTTAGTGATAATTATACACTATTATAAAAAAATTGCTTTATTGATCATCACTGGTACAACAAAATGTCTGAACCATTATAGAACTTATACATCTTAACTTTTCTGTTAGTACATTATACATCGGATCATGATTCCATCCCCGATAGAGCTGCGCTACCATTGTCTATAGTTTGAAATGTATTTTATATAGATCTTATAAAGCCAACTAAGAGTCAATATACGGTATATTTGATCACGTATTTTTTATTAAATGGTTAATTAGCGTCTTTATTTGTTATTCTCGCCCTGCATGAGAACTTTTCCTTTGACCTCACGGTTGTACACAGCTCAAGCAATCTTAAAATGCGCTGAAGTCTCTCGTCCTTCCTGCACATGATTGAAGTCTAGAATACTTATTACACTTGGATATTAAACTATTTCTTGTTTATCTTCACCCTCTTGAAATCCTACAAAAGAAAGTCATTCGTCATATAAGTCATTCTGAATATCGTGAACACACCAGCTCACTTTTAAATTTGCTCAACTTATTAAAATTTAGTGATATTGTTAGGCTGAATGTAGGCACATTCTTTTACAAGGCTTGGAATGGCTTACTTCTTGCAGCCTTTCATGACTTCTCTACTATTAACAGTGCCATAGATAGTCACCGCACAAGCACACCACAACTTATGTAATACAACATTTGGTACGTTAAGTGTAAAGAATCGTGCTATGAGGACATGGAATTCTCTAACTGCCACTATAAAATCTAAACCATCTAAAGTAACATTTAGAAAAACGGTAAAAAAAGAAGTAATTTCTCAGTATTGATACATCGTTTATATTGTATGTTATTAATTATTCCATTTAGTTATATATGTATTTTTTTTTCTTTCTTGGGAGTCCTTTACCTTTTAAAGCCTGTATTGGCTTTTTAGAGGACTTCCCTCTACATGTACATATTTATTATCTGTGGAAAATCAAATAAATCAAATCAAATTCATGGTTCATTATTATTTATAATTATTTTATTTATTGTTGACCAAATTCTTACGTTCTACAGGTCAAGAAAGTGTTCTTTTATAATATACTATACTGTTCTTGTCTTTGTCTATCAGCAACTTATATCAATCTATCCGTATAGCTTTGAATGAAAACGTTTTAACACCTAATTACGATATTTAATAAAAAGCACTGATATTTTAGTTCAACGGTTTTGATTGATGCGCTGACCTCGTTTTGCGTGTTTCAAACAAAGAGTATATATTAAGTGAACATTTATTTGTGGCTTTTTAATATAACTATTGTTGTATTCAAAACGAAAAGATGTAAATGTGGTAGACTAGAACAACTGAAAACGCGGATTTGTATAGATGGACTCATATATTCGAATTCAGTTTCGGTAAAGCTAAAAAGATCTTCTGAAGAAAATGAGATTTTTTCCTCCAAGTTTCGAAAGGTTTCATATAGTTTCATGCATGTCCTTCTCTTCACCATGTAAGTTATATGAACGGTTTATAACATGAACCGAAAGTGTTTTTTTTTTCTTTCTTTTTCTTTTTATTTCACATAACATATACATTCAAACAAATATTAATATAAATTATTTTCACATCGGCAAAGTAAAATTTACTGTGATACTCTTATCAATAATGATGTCCAAAAACAATATTTGCAAACTTAATAGATTAGACCACGGCTGCCAATATCTCTACCAAATAATTATTTTCATATTCTGCTTAAAATATAATAGATTAAGGAACAAAACTGATGGTATTTTCTTCATCAGTTTTGAATAAAAAAATATGATACTTTACTAAAATTGTTATTGAGTATGACTCGCGGGAAAATTTTCTTAATTCCCGCGTTTTTAGAACAGTAATGTAAATACTTCCAAATCATTCTAACAAAACTACAATCAAAAAACATATCATGGATTTTTTCCGTGTCACAGAACCGAAAGTGTTGACATAAATAGGCAGCCAGAGAGTAGAAAGTTAATAAGTAAACATACTGCCAGAGATTAATGCTTTGACCATTTATTTAGACCAACAGGAGTTGAATCCCTAACTGACCAAACTAAAAGATTTCCAAAGCGTAAGGATGTTATTAAAATAAAAGACAGAAATAATTTCCATTTTTGAGTAAACTAACACGTAACGTGACTCTACTGGTGAATATAATATCATAATCAGTAGTAGCAAATAAGTGAGGGATTTATTCACAGTGTCAAACCCTTAGATACTATGTAAACGAAGAGCTTTTTTTATCTAAATATTGCATCTATTAGCACGAGAGTAAGTAGCATCATCAGCATATAGCAATACTTTATTCTTTTGATTTCAATAACAAAAGCAGGTTCAGCTGATGTAATAAGCCAGATATACACAGAGATTATTACAAGGTTTGAGGTATTTCCTATTACTGGTTCTTTTTATTTTTTCAACTTCTTGGTGTAATTACTATTATTTCCATATTGAATAGTGCTTTACTTATATATCTTAATTTTTACTGTTAGTTGTTATAATAAATGTTAGAAGAATTGTGGCGGGCAGGTTTGAGGTTTTAAACTTATAAACTTAATTTCACTTTTAAAACTTCTTGGTGTTTTTACTATTTTCATATTGAACAGTGCATTGACAAGTTGATTGATGTGATGAAGGTTACTTGAGGAAACCTGAAATTAACGTTATATCTTCATGTTTACTGTAAGTTGTTAAAGAATGCGAGTAGACTCGGGGGAGGGGTGGGGGAGGCAGTATTATCAGTTTATAAAAGCAAATAATCAAATTTAAAGCTATTGCAGTTTATGTAATCATTTGATTATAACTTTCTATAGACTGTCTCATGTTGTTATGCACATTAAAAATATATGATTGGAGAAAGCGAAAATAAAAATATGGTAACCAAGAATCAAGCCAAAACTTTAAAATTATCATCCCAATCATGAACATGGAAGTGTCTATTAGTGTATTAGTATACATGGCCAGTAGTGTTTATAAAGTGGAAGTTGGAACAGGGTAACCTGGTATCAAAGATGGAGGCATGCTAAATGTGATCTTCCCAATTTTGAACACAGAGGTGACTATTGGACAGTGTGCAAGTTGTTGTGATGAGGGCTATTGGAGAAGGTTGAATGTTAAATCTTAATTTACTGTCAGTTGTTAATGAATGCTACTAGAGGGGAATGGGAGAGGAGATGGGGTGTAGTATCAGTCCATAACAGGAAACAATAGCTAGAACAGCTATTTGCGTGTATGTAACAGGTGCGTAGCCAGGAATTTGCCAAGGGAGGGGCGAAACTGTAGATTCGGCATTGCAACGCGAAGCGTACAAGAAAATTTTGGCTGAAAATGCCTCCCAGATCGCTGGAAATGGCACTTCCCAGGCCTTGTAAGTTGCATCTTAGCATTTTCTCTTTTGAAAATACTAGCGATATCATAAAAACATTAAAAATATATATATATATATATGCTCAAGGGGGGGGGGGGCGGCTGCCCCCTTCGCCCCTCCCCTTGGCTACGCGCCTGGTATGTAATCTTCTGATAACCACTTTCCATAGACTGTATCGTGTTGTGCATTATGCACATTACAAATATGTTCATCGTGTTAGCATTTATACAAACGTTATTTGACTACTTACTCAGATTTGAATACAATTGGCAAAGTAAACCTGGATATCTCCATTGTTTCACCTAGTTTCTTTACAGAATGTGTTTGTTTGTTTTGTTCTTTCAATTTTCATTTGATGAAGAAACAATGATCAATTATTCATGATGTATGATACATGGAAAACTAAACTTAGATTAGTGTCATACTTTCTGTATCGCATTATACGTTAAAGAAGTAGATGTTTACATTCCTCCTTTAATTTGGTAATCAGAGCACCGATACGGGTTTCTTATTTGGGGGGGGGGGTGGGGTTGGGCAAGACCGCCCGAGGCCAAGAGTTGTCAAAATTCAACAACTTTACATATTAAAAAATGTCTATTTGGAAATCATTGCTCTGAAAATTATTGAGGCCATGCCCACACCCCGGTGTCAGTGGCTCTGCAAATGTAATTTCAAAATCGAATACATATATGCTTGGTTTCATAACAATTTCGGTTTTTTTATGCCGTGGAGTTATTTGGTTAAATGTTTTGCTTTGTTTCCATATCCTCGGAGCTAGACCAATATTTGAAGAACAAATCTTTCAACTTATTTTTCCCCTACAAGTATACCATTAGTAATATTACAGTCAAGAAACTTATTACGACCGCCCTCTCCCCAGTACAAAACAAAGTATGGCATAAAGGTTAGAACATGCTTGTCGCATCTATTCACAGTACATGGACTGTTAAAATGTGCATTAACGACGGATCCTGCATGATGGGGAGTAAATCTAAAGACTGACGTTCCATCTGCCTTTCCCTATAAATAGAAACGCCTTTTGAATGGCTCTCATCGGCGCACGTTATTGAAACCTGTTAACCGAGAACTGTACACCGGCTGTATGGGCCGAAATGTTGGGGAAAATAACTTACTAGCTTTGGGATCACATTATAATTAATCTTTCATTTTCAAATGCGTCTATTTATCTGTAAATATTACAGAAAATCATTACAACCGACTTATTGCAAATGCGAATAGATATGGCTAGAGGGTCAGGAAGCATGTTTTAGGGAATGGAAAATAATTCAGTGAATTGTACCGTATATACTAAGCTTAGGCATAGTCGACCAGAACAGGATAAACATTAGCTTTGGTGAACATTCTAATTTATACATTTGTTTGATATATACTGCAGCTAGACCTCTACCATACTAAGTAGTCTATAGATGACAGCAATGGGATCAGGTAATGTTCTACTTGACTTCAAAAATACATAAAGGTCATATAACAGCTCGTTGGCTTGAGGTTTTATCACAGAAGTGTATGAGCGGAAGCAAGTTTTTATCTGTTGCATTCAAACATTTTTGAGGAGATGCGTCCCTGTGACGCACCTTTCAAAATCCTAGTAAAACACTGATTCGTTAACCGTGATTGGATTATGTTCGATATCACATTACAATATTACGATTATTTAATTCCTGACGGTCTCTTTTTTACCTCATTTAACCTGTTAAGTTGAGTTGCAATACTGATAATGGTTATCAGACAGGTGTAAAAGAAATCGCCTAACGTTTTGGTTTCGATGATAATCGTCACCTTTGCTTTCAGGATGGCGTATGTGTGTTGTGCGTTTGTGACGCCCAGCTTGTAAACACGATATCTGAAGAAGGGAGGCCGGACCAATTTCATATTTGATGTGTAGAGGAACCACATTGAGTAAATGAAGCCTATTGTGTATCGTGGAGATCATTTGGGGTCACCAGGTGTCAAATTGTGAAAACCTTGTAAACAAGATATCTCAAGAAGGAAAGCTTGGGCAGATCTCACATTAAATATGTATAGGAACAGCATTGAGTACAAGCAGCATATATGCTTTGTAGGATTTCAATGGTCATTTGGGGTCATCAGAGGTCACATTTGGCAAACCTTGTAAACATGATCTATCCATATTGGAAGATTGGGCAGATCTCATACTTGTTTGAAGGTGTATAACATTAAGTAAAAGAAGCTTATTGGTTTTGGTGGAGGTCAGAGGTCATTAGGGGGACAACATGTCAAGTTTTCTAAGCCTGTAAACATGATATTGTAAGACGGAAACCTTGGACAGAACTCATATTTGGTTTGCAGACGTACCATATCATATTTAGGGAGCCTTTTATTGCTTTTGGTGGAAGTTAATGTTATTTGAAGTCATAAACGCCAAACATTTACTTCACTCCCTTTTACCTGTCTCTCCACATTAACGCACCTTCCTAAACATAATATCGCAAGGGAAGCTTGGACAGATCGCATATTTGGTATGTAATTGTACCACATTGAGTACAAGAAGCCTAATTTTGTGGGCGGAGGTCAATGGTCGTTTGAGTTCACCAGGTGTCAAATTGTCCAAAACAAATGTTTATACAATATTTCAACAAGGACAAATGTCATATTTAGTATGTTGATGTATCTATCACATTTAGTACAAGAAGCCTGTTGTTGCGATCAATGGTCATTTCAAAACAGCCTGTATCATTGTGCATTTATTGTTTGCCACATCACACTGCTTTTCACTGTATTACTAAGATCAAGTATGTTGTACACCCTTACTATACATTATGTCAGATGAAAGAAGAAAGCTGCTCATGTTACATAATCGAAACACGATGCATTTTTGCATTCTGGTTTTTTCATTTGAGAGCCAATTGTTACTTTTTTCCCCCTTCTGTACAGCACTGGTTATTAATGTTGTTTACTCGGTGAGATAAACCGTATTGAACCTTAGTTTGTGGTCCTTTCGGCCGGACAATTTTTCGATCCAATCTCTTGGAAAAAAGGACCATAGGTTGTATATAATGTATTTCATTAATCTACAAAATAATACATGAAAAATGAACGGAGAATATCTAATATTTCAATGACCAAGTGCATTTAGATCTATGTTAGCAGATAGCATAAAGTACGAAAACTTATTACAAATGTCACAATGTTATTTGATCCTATACAAAATTTCTACCAGCCAAGATCAGTTTCTTGAATATGTGACCCGAGAAATGTTTTGAGTGGCTACATTATTAATATTTCCCCAGTATTATCTGTAAGACTACCTGGCCATATGAGATACAAACAATATAGAAAATTTACTTACATATTATTCAGATCACTATAACAGTCTCATCTTAGGTTGAATACGTTGCTCGACAGATGAAGTGCATGCATATACTCTGGAAATCTCAGAGTCAACACTCAAAAAATAATTGTGACAAGGTTGTACCATATTCAGAACTTGTGTCTTGCCGGGATGTGCCGGTATCAATCGTAATGTGGATTTTAGAGAGACTTGTGTAAAGTTCCATCCAGAATGATAAAAACCACAAAGCTACTATAGCTTTAGAAAAAAAAAGATTATTTGAGACATAAATATATAGTGTTTCACGAAGTTGTTCCAGATTTCATATAAGGCATCCAAACGTTTATCTGAGACTTCTACACGGCTACGATAAACATCTTTTGAAACCTTCCCTTCTGTTTCTTAAGATGCCAAACATATAATAAAAGTTACTAACTCTGGGGGTAATATTTTAGTGAATGTATTAATGTAATATTTGGAGACACATAACATGTGCTATATTATACGAGTGTTAAATATGAATGATCATAGGTGTTAAGGTGAAGCCCAGGAACATAATTATACAATTTCTGAAATTGTGGTACCGTCGTATGACGTTTCATTCCTTTTAAACTGACATGAAAGGAATATCCTTATTGTTATACAGAGAATCCAAAAAATGTCAAGCAATTATTTCAGTTTTAAAGCAAAAGAAGTGGATTTTTTTCTGTTACAGTGTAGTTTTTCTGTTTTATGTTACGTCACCATATATTTAGCCATTTCGGTTACCTTCTCCTATCTCTGATTTCTAGGACTCTGTGGTCCTGTTGTCATTCTTTGTTGAATAAGGAGTACACAGGGGTGTGACCACCATGTTTTTGGGAGTAGGGGCGGGTTAACTTGAAGATGTTATGACGTCGATAGGAGGTTTCAAAGGGGAATCGGTGGCCCCTCCCCTTTTTAGAAAAGGTTCGCTGTAAAAATGTCCTATTTTTCAGCTCATGGAACAATGTTGGAGAATTTGTGAGGTTTTCAATCCAGCTGGGGCTATTATAGACGTGGGTGTTTAAATCTTTACATGGGTGTTTAAATCTTTACAGGGGTGTTTTAATTTTACATGGGTGTTTAATCTTTACATGGGTGTTTTAATCTTTACATGGGTGTTAAATTCTTTACATGGGTGTTTTAATTTTTACAAGGGTGTTTAATCTTTAGATGGGTGCTTTCATCTTTACATGGGGGTTTAATCTTTACATGGTGGTTTAATCTTTACATGGGGGTTTTATTCTTTATGGGGGTTTAATCTTTACATGGTGGTTTAATCTTTACATGGGGGTTTTATTCTTTAGATGGGTGCTTTCATCTTTACATGGGGGTTTAATCTTTACATGGTGGTTTAATCTTTACATGGGGGTTTTATTCTTTACATGGGGGTTGGATTAATACGACAGCAATAGTCATACTCTTTGACCTTTATGATCGGGGGGGGGGGGTGTTCCCTTCAGCATGTAAACAAGTTATTGTGTAAAGATATGATCACTGGACTGTATCGGTTCATATATTAGTTTCTATTGTTGCCATTGTGAACAAGTTCTATAAGAGGGTTCCGTTGATATTTCAGTTTACTAAGATACCAAAGAAGGGCAGCCAATTCCCAGGGAGCTGTTCGTGTCAGCTCCCTGGTATAATAATATTGATCTAACCTTGTACAACATCATATAAGGACGGCATGTTCAGTGAGTTAAGATTAATATATGGGTATAGAATTCCATTGTGTCTGTCCAGGGATATCCCATATACAGAGCTTACCGTTCCTGTTAGCTACAGTTAGGTACCAAAGTATACAGCCACATGAAGGGACGTACAAAACCAATGGCAGCTCTCTATCAAATTTACACTACGTAGGCCTACATCACCCAACGAGTTGGTTTCGGTCAACGTGGAGGCAGATGATGTAGTGAAATATTTAACTTCATACCATTATTCTAATTCTTTTCTCTAAAGATTAAGAGTTATATCTTTTCATTAACCACCTGCATGTTTACCTCCCCCCCCCCCACCACACACACACACCGACATTTAAGTAACTGGGTAGGGTTGTCACAGCATTGTAGCCGATATATGTCAGCATCTCTCGCGAAATTCTATTTCATTTCCAACGAGTACCGTGAAGCTTAAAGGTAACATCACTAATGTAGACCTAGAGTGCACATTTTTTTATTTGATATTTCTTTGAACAATTTTTTTGGGGGAGGGGGGGGGGGGAATGAGGGCTTTCTTTGGCAAATATTTTTCAGTAACGCTTGAGTAAATATATTAAAAACCACGAGATTGGACCGTGATCTTGGTCGTTGGGCCATTACCGTGATCCGTTTGAAATTTGCTCTCATCCACCCATTCGGCCGGATGCCAAAAATGAATAAACTTCTGGACGGGGCAATTGTTACCTGGGCCCCTCCTTGGGCAAAATGAGCAAACCCACGGGAACTCTCCTGTGACTGGGTTTTGATCGTTCAACTCCAGGGTAAGTTTCCCGCTTCCCCTCCTAGAAGCTCCGTCAGTATGTCTTCGGTGGTGTTACACTTTTTTAGGTTTTCCTCTGAAGTCGTCTTCTGGTACTCTGTCATGTGCTATCCCAGTAGCATCTCGATTTACGACAAAGCTTTGACAAAGAGAGCACCAGTTTGCATCTAGCCACCTTGCATAGACAAAAAGTTCTCAAAGGGTTCCCCCTTTGCTTAGATCCCTCTCCCATCACGGCATCACCTGCAAGGGGTGACATAGGAAGGATCCGCCCCAGGTACCAAATATTCTATATAGGCACGCCCCTGCTTGCAAATGACAATTTCAATAAAACCATACTCGTCACCGGTATCAGCATGTTTTATGCGGTTCGTGTAGTGCAAAAATTTGGGGAAGGTTTCAAATTTCGGGCAAAAACTCTCTCAGCACCTCCCCTCTCCCTTCCCCTTCCTTGGAACGGTCCTGTACGGCATTGGAAATCAGTTAACATTTGACCATGGCTTAGTCATGCTGAAGGTGTTTCCTATTTGAGTTACATGTATGTTTGTTGTTTCCTCTATAACAAACGATTAGTTCAGTGCGATAATCTTTAAAATTATCTTTTGGCGATACAATATGCTACGGTAAAATGTGATTTTGACCTAACGATGCAGACATTTTCCATCAACTTCAGCCCCTGGATTACTCTTTGAAGTCCTTACGTTTGGGCACATGGGCCGACATATAGGCTACAAGTATCCCCTAGTATAGTTTTTCTTCTGGACTTTGATCATCAGCGGTGGTTCCGGTCCACTAACAACGGATAACACCGTTGATTTTAATTGATATAATTTACAAAACAACAAAATAAAATAAAACAATGACTTGGGGGGGGGGGAACTAAAATAACGATGAGTATCCTATTAAAGTTGCCATGTAATTAATAAATAAATGAAATTAAAAGTGAATAAATCATTAAGGAACTTTCATATACTGATTCATTTATTTGTGTTCCCCTTTTATTACGAACACACCAATGAATTACTGAAATATGTATATATTAACTATACACAGTTAAAAAGAAACTTTCTTAGTTTGAAAAGTATTGATAAGATTATTGATCTTATTCGACACTTAATTCCCCATAGCAATTTAAGTCCTTAGGTGGCTGCATTATAGTGAATTTTCATTCAAATCATGCAAATTTTGACTATATCCACTTTTTATGTTGATATATATCCGCAAAGTGTCCGCACGACGAAATTTGAGATCGAATGAAACTCATAAGTAAATGGATAATGAACCATTTATATGGCGCATAAACTTCTGCAACATTCTTTGAATGAGTTACCAATAATAAGAACATCATCAAGGTAAACCAGACATTAAGTCCTCTCAATTCACCTTATCATTAACCTCTGAAATGTCGGTGGTGATTTAGCTAGACCCAAAGGCATAACTTTAAATTGATATAAGACGGTATCAGTAGTGAATGCTGTTTTGGTTTATCTTTAATATCCATTTCAACCTGCCGAAATCCAATGTCCACCTAGTACATCCAAACTGTCATCTATTCTAGGTAAAGGGTGTGAATCATTTATTGTTACTTCATGCAATTTCCTATAGTCTACACAACATCTATACGACCCATCCTTCATTTTAACCATCTCTATGGGTAAGGCCCACGGAATATCACTCTGTTCTATGAAATATTTTTCCAAAAGCTGTTGCATTTTTGTTCATTTTCAACTTCCATAGAAGGTGTAGCTCTGCATGACCTATGATGTACAGGGTTGGTAGTCGAGACTTGAATTTCATGACGAATGAGATTTGTTCTACCATGATTGCAACCACCACAACTAAAACCTAAACTTTATTTGTCAAAACAACACTGTCACTTTTTGATATTTGTTCGGAAGATCAGAATCTGTAAGTTGATATCAGACAAGGATCCTTCAACTTGTTTTGGGGAATCATTTAGCTACACTATTACAGTCTGAATTTGCATGTCCGATAGACAAAAAGTCAGTTATTACTGTACCTTTTTGATAATGTCACTTCTTGTAGTGACAGATTAAAAACAATGTAGTTGTGTGTTTCTATGTGATACCATCGCCAAAATTATAGCCACACAAACGTCCAAATCTTTTGAGTGTTGCTCAATAATACCATCACCATTATCAAGTTGTTTGCTCAAACTGATATTATTGAACTCCAACAAATACTAAGCACTCCATTTATGGACCAATAACTACATCCGACTCTGTGACAACCTTACCAAAAACTGTAATATTTGATTCCGAACGCATTACATCGGCAACTTCAAAATGCCAATACCTACATGTATTTAGCCTAACATTCACTCTCTATGAAATATTCCGAGTTTTAATTTTTGATCAATGTTTCTAACGGCAAACGACCTGTATATTAGCATCTCATTACCAATTAATATTGTAGCAGCTTAACAGTTCCTATGCAATCAAGTCCCCTGTAACAGGTTTTGATTAAAACAAATGATTTCAAAACTGTCTCTTTTAATGAATAGGGTACAGCTAAGACACTCTCGTCTCTTATTAAACAAGCATGATCCCGAATCTATGGAAGCATCGACCTTGTGTCTTTGTGTTTTTCAACAAGAATGGTACATATGGGGTTGGAGCACTCATCTTCTCAAAACAATTATAAGGGACATAGTTTTCAAACCTAAACCTAAAAACCTGTTAACACAACAATAGTAAAATGACTGTGTTTGTTTTTTCTCGTGTATGCTAGTGTTTAAATATAGTTGATTGGTATCGCCATAGTTGGGGCACACCTTGGGGATTTTCAGAACAATTTTAGTATACTATATATAGTTTCAGTTTGTCTACACCAAATTTATGTTTGGTTGCCACTTGTAAACACTGTCAAATTAAAGATAGATATAGTTCACATGAACAAGATTTTATCCTCTTAAGCTGCCGCATCTTAGCTGTCTTCTTTAAGGTTATCAACTTCCTCTAGCTGAAGAATTATTAACAGAACGCAAAAACTCATTTTCAACATTAGTAAGAACTCTAACAAGTGGTGGTATACCCCAGCCTGTATTAAGTAAAAGTTTCATTTATTCGTGTTCCTTCTCAGAGCTTCAGTTCAAACAGTGGTCCTTGATCGAGGTCTTCAGTATCGTCGGGGTGATTTGGTAGCCCCATGGAAACCTCCCAATTTACAAAAGACAGTTTATGATCGAGGGGATGCTGCCCAGATCGGAGTCTCAAAACAGGTTTTATTTTAAGTCTGAGGGTATCGAAGCCACAGGTTGCATCTAAAGTCAGACATCTAGTTTTCTTTATTGCTGACTTTTTCCGATGAATCTTTACTTTAAGAGTTCACTCAGAAACTTGAATTGTACTCGGAATTTTAATATTGAAATGTCCACCAGTTTAGATTGAACCATTTTATATATTTATCCTCATCATTATCTAAATTACAACATTTTTCGTTTGTCAATTTTCTTTAATGATTACAGGATTGTGGCTATACAAAGGCAATCCAACTAAGACAGTAGAAAATGCTTGAGATCCCAGTTTGCACTTTTTGTCATATTTCAATGTAAATTGATTTTTCAATGATACAACACTGACAATTTTAGAGAAATTTCAATATTCATTTTAGCTCAAGATTTTGTTCTTACTTTTTAATTTGATATGTTTATCTTAGACAATGATCAACTTTCTTTCAAAAGGTTTCAACTTGTTTACTTTTTAACTATTCAAATAAAACCACATTTCAATTTAATTTCCATCAGGTAACAATCCAAACACAGTTAGAAATTTACTTAGGAGTGATTAGTGGTATATACGTTTATTGCAGGATTTTGTCTTCTCTGGCAGTCTATTTAACCTTTGACTTAAATCTAGTATTCAAACTGAGGTCACAATCCTTTGTTAAAGGGTCGCCAAAAATTCATAGGGAAAAAAAAGTCACATATAAAAAAGGGGAAATCTTGAACATATTTAACTTCAAAGTTCCATAATATATTACCATTTTGCAACTAAGCATACCTAATCAAGTTAAAATTTGTCAATGGAAGGGCTGCTTCCTCTACATAGGGCCCCTCGCTAGACCAAAACATTTATCACTGAAGGGTCATCAGGATGATGAAATTGAAACTTGGTGTGACCAAGGGAAGAAAGTTGAAATACTAGGGACCGTATTGATACAGTAGTGATTCAAGTTTGCTGAAAATAATTGTAGAAATTGAAACTTGGTGTCAGTAAGGCCAGAAAACTATAGTATATTCATTTCATACCTCCCTCATACGTATTCTTTTGTTAAAGTGTCATTTACACCAGCCTGTATTTCTTTTAATGATTCAATCATGAACGATGCCTAATTTATTAATTAAATATGAAATAATTTCTTCATCTGCTACTTAGAATTAAGCATAATAGGAGCAGGGGTGTATTGGTGAGATGGATCATTTACACTGAATTCACTAAGATCTTTTAAGCTTATTTTTAATAACCCGCTAACCCTTTTCAATTTCAAACGTTTGATTGACAGGTCTTGATGATGTTCAGTTGTTAATGTTGTTTGTTTTTATTCACAATCGTGACTATTTCCGTTGTGTTATGAACGTATCTGCTGGTATGAGACATTGCTTTAGAAAGTTTACTCCGGTTTTGTCGAAGGTCTGTGTAATATAAGAGTGAAAACGTCAGCTCATATTTTCTAACAAATGCAACAGTGTAATTTTCTCTACAGAATAACCTACCCCAAATGAGGTTACAGACTTGTCTCTTCAATCCAAAATTGTACAAATTCTGTATGTTTCTATCAAGTTAATACCAGCAATCAATACAGATATGGCTTTTGAAATCAGTACAGCATAACAGCTATCATGTAGACTTGTATCGAAACAATTTAAATTTAATTTGAATTTTAAGAATTAACCACTAGTTATAGTATCCCCCTGCCAACTTGGGCCTTAGTTAAAGCCACATGCGTAAGTGCTTTAAGTTTTGCAGATGATAAAGGGCACTGTGTAATTAGTGTGGCCCTATGAATGGATTACCAGTAAAAACGAAACGGAGATCTTGGCGGCAACAACCTTCCCTCAAAGACGATATCTCTTTCGTTGTATATCCTTCTCACTAACACATCCCTGGGAGGTGTGAGGTTAAACTTTGCTAACCACTCCTGCAAGATATTCTTCAATGATGATGAGAGATGTCTGAACAACTGAACTGCCTTTTATCAATCAAGTGTCTTAAACCACATATTGTATTCATGGTGCTGTAAATGAGCAGGTGTTGCCTTTATGATGTAACTGTGTAGAGAATCGGTCATGAATCAAATGGTTTATCTACGGATGGTCACCGCCATTAGGTTTTAGTGGTTCATGTATCTCACATTATGATACATCTGTGAAACTCCTCAGTTACTGTATTCTATAACATGTCTCAAAAATAAAGTGAAATGTTAAATAACTTTATATCTTTTTGTATTATTTGCAAAATATGAACTATTTTCTTAAAGAATATCAAAGTTTTATGAGATGCATGTTTAGGTTCGGTGATAACAGTAATCATGATGGTGTTAGTGTGTGTACGTGTGTTTGCATCTGTGTGTAAGTTAGATCCTTTATAAACAAGATAACTTAAAATGTACTGATGGCTGAATGCGATGCTTGGTATGTGGCTTCGTCTCAGAGAATGAAAACACCCTATTGAAAATGGTGGTAAATTATTGCACGTCATCATGATTACATTAAAGTTCAACACAAAAGGAGGCAATTTATCTATTCAACTAATGCTTTAATACAAAAATTTATGTTTTCAATCATCATGGTTTGTGTAGCAACAATGTTAATATTTTAAAGTCTTAATAACATGATAACTTCCTGAATTGGTATGATGTAGAGTAATACATCGTTACAAATCTATCTGTAATGCATATATACACACTATTGTTGAATAACAAGTAGCTGCTAAAATTAAAAGATAAATTGTGTTAATTCTTACATTTGGAAAGAATATTTATATATGTACATGTCCATTAAGAATATCCTTAAGATAGTGTTTGCTTTTGGTGTCTTTGTTCAAGCTCCTCCCCCCCCCCCTCTCCCCCTCTTTGTAACGTACGCGGCGCTATAGTGCTGCTAAATTAAGGAAGATAACATAGTTGTAACGAACCCTTACTACAAATCTGGTTTCAGTAGATCCACATGGGTTTTCACCTTCATGCCCTTCAAAAACTGTGATGGAGTCTGTCCTATGGTTGAGTGTGTGTGTTTGTGGTGCTGGTGGTATTAGGGGTAAAGGTAAAGGTATAGAAACCTTGCCAGCTTGGTTTCCATGTTCCCATCTGTCATTTTCCTCAATGCATCTTTGAGTGTCTGAACCGCCCTTTCGACTAAGCCATTTTAAGCTGGATGGTACAGAGCAGTTGGCATGTGCTTCACCATTCTTTCACAAAACAGTCAGCAAACTCTGAACTTGTTATATTGCTTTCATTGTCAGTTACAACTAAGTCTGGCAGTCCATGTGTAGCAAAAATAGATCTAAAGTTTGCTAATTGTGGCTTGGGATGTGGAAGTCATGGGTATCACTTCTATATATTTTGAGTGGCTGTCAACTAAGAACATGATCATTTTGCCCTTGAATGGTCCAGCAAACACTACATGGATTCTTGACCAAGGTTTGTCAGGCCAGGACCATGAGTTGAGTGATGCCGATGCTAGTGTTGGCGGTTGAATTGACACGGTTCACAGTCTTTAACGGTATGTTCTATTTGCTGATCACCAGGCCACCACACAAAACCTTCTTGCTATTTGATTCATCCTGAAAATACACGGATGTCCCTTGTGAAGCCGGTGCAAAATAGCTTTCCTAACCTGTGGAGGGATGACTACATTTGGCCCCCACAAGACAATGCCTGATTGACTGCTAGTTCTGAACTTCGCTTGAAATATGGTAACAAATTAATTTCTCTCAATCTTTTCCCAACCATTCTGAATAAAACTAATACACTTAGGACAAAAATGGATCTCGTTTTGACCATTTCTCTATGTCTTTAGTTGCAATATGTTAGCATCAGTGTATTCCAATAATATTACTACATGCCCTGGAAGTGGAACTTACGCACCAGGCTGATGTAAAGGTAAATACTCGGGGCATCAAAATTTCCAATAAAGGTTAATTGTCAGTGTAGATGGTCACATAACGATAAAGTATACTTATGGATTTTGTTTACTCCATAGACCACATCTAATCCCTCTTTGTCTAGCTGATCTTGATCTAGAGATCTTGACGCAAAAGCTGTAGGACGCCATTCGCCATTACCCATCCGATGTGACGGCACAACGCCAACCCCATATGGTGATGCATCACGTGATAACAACAATACCTGAGTTGGGTCATAATGAACCAACGCTTGTGAAATTAGTGACAAATGCTTTTAGTTTTGAAGACCATCCTCCTGAACATCTGTCCAGGCCCACTTTGTTTCCTGTATTAGCAACTCATGTAATGGCGCTAGTACAGTTCCCAAGTGAGGGCCAAAAAATAGCCATAATAATTTAGCCTAAACCTAAGTATGTCTTTAACTCCATTTACGCTTGTTGGACCATGTATAGGTGCTTTTAAAATAGCCTACACGTTATCCTCCAAAAGATGAACCCTGTCCGCATCTATCGTGTACCCTAGATTTACCTCACATACACCAAAAACACTCTTTTCTTTCTTTAGATGCACCAAAGCTTCTTTAAACCTTTGAAGCACGCCCTCAAATTTACTCTTTAGGAGGTCTTTAACCAGGATGTAACCCAAATATCCAACCACGCATTCTTGACCTCACCCAACCTGTGGGAACTAAAAATTAGTAGACCTTTAACTCTTAATTTGTATGTCTTGGCTCCAACTAATGTTAGTAGTATACACTTTTTCTTTTTCTTTCTGTTATTTCGTTTGCTTCAAGAAAGTGTTCAACCCATGACTCGATGTCGCCATTTTATGTTTCTAATGTTCGTATACTTGCAGCAGCCATCTTACTTTGAAAGGATGTATTTAGGGAAAATGGATAACAAAACACTTTGGTCCGGACTTCCCCTCCAGTTAAGATATCGTCGGTTCGGCCTTAGGATTACCGGTACACGTTTATATAACGATACTACGTTACGTTATATAGACTAGGCTGCTATTACTACCGTTGGTCTACAACGCAACTCCCATGTTCTGATGTTAGATTATATATCGTATCTCTGCACGATTTTCTGGATACGTTCGTATTCCAAATAACCTTGATCTGGAAAATCCCATCCTAAGGCATCACTTGTTGTTACTCAAGGACTTGGATAAAGTTGATTTTAATCGGATTATATTAAGGTGATTCGTCTGCGTACAAAGTGACATAATTAAATGATTTCAATTTCTATGCATACATCATATTTACCTCCAACTCATACCGGTGGCGCTCTACTCCATTAACCTAAAGTAACAAATACTACAGCATTAAATGAGCAAATTCCTGAACCTAAACAGACAAGGTATGCCGAAAATAAACATTTTTATTTTTGTTCTGAGAACTGTTAGGAACTTGAATAGTACAATAACCGCATATGTGGAAAAATTCCTGGTGAGGGATGATAGGAAAATATTTAATATGACTGACCATGGTATTGGGTAATTAGTAATTAGTTGACTAACTATACATACTTGGAATTCAAATATAAGTTGAATTGATATGAGGTGGTGAATGGTGTTGTTCCCTGTACAGACAGTAGGGTGATCACTTTCCCAAAATTTTGCCCCATACATCGCTATACCAATTTCTCTTGGTTTGTGAAATTCAAAATTGGACGAATTTTTGGGATCATCATATTGAACACAACATTTTAAGGGTTTAGTTCTAACAAATAGTAACTGCAGTAAGTGACCTTAGTAGTGTTTCTTAACTCCACATATCATTTCAAAGCTTGATACAAAGTGCCCATTTAGAAAATTCAGAAAAGGGTTGAAAAGATATTCTGATAGCTGAAGTTCGATATTACACAACATTGCTTATATTTGTTGTTGCATCTTTAAGTGAAAACCACATCCTAATAGCATTCAATGGTGTTGTGATCCACAACAAGCTAACTTTAGATTACAGTGATACATGACACAAGTTAACCTGTATTCTTATTGATTGGGAGCTAACACTGTAGACTGTGCATTTTTTAAGGTAATGTTTGCAACATGCCTTTGAATGTTCTTCTACGTAAACTTGGGAGACTGCTTTATTAGCTGTTGTGTCATTTATTTGCAAGATTTCCTCAGACAATAGAGGTCGGTCCAGCTGGCAATGTTATTATTTTAATGTCCAAGTTGTGTGGCTGATTCGTACTTGAGCAGCAATAGAGGCATTCAAGCGGTAAAAGTAATCGATGTAAGTTGGTAAGGAGCTATCACCCATGTACTCAAAAGTCAAAACGGTTTCCTCGACCAACTGAAATGTTTTTAATCATCACAGAAACATTACTCAAATATTTCTCCTTTTCGCCAGGTCGAATAGATGGAAGTGCAATGTTAGAGACTTAGAGTGCTCAAGAGAAAATGAATCTAGTATACACAGGGATTTCTCACATATTGAATCAATCCATCGTGAAGTCTGCATTTTGTATTTGTAGTCACGTGACACAACTTTACACCACCTTTGCGTATTTTACAGTAAATAAACTGACATACCGCGAAGGCTTTGAACCATGACTTATTAATATCAAATTGAATTCACGTCCTTATTCAGTTTGAACTTCCTCAAAATGCAGTTGACGAGTTTAGTGCAAAACGACTTTTGTGTGAAAAAAAGTTATGTTAAACGTTTCTTATCACAAATTGTATCGTTGCAGTCGACAGGCAGCAACCCACACTATTGCTAAAAGAGGAACTGCAAACAGCGAAGTGTCGAGATAGATATTTATAACTGCCAGTGGCAGTAGTAGCACTGCTTTGAGAAGTAATGTACGCCTACGGTACCATGTATAATATTACTAACTTCGACGTTAGGCCCAAGGCGGGTTTCATTTTGTTCTTACTCTTGGTTTGCAATGCACTGCAAATAAGCAGACCTCAAGGTAATTACTTATACGATCTTAGCACTAGTCTTAGCACAAGGCGTTAGCCGAGATTACCGCACGTTGCCTAGGCTTATACCTTCCTACTTCCTAGTACTAAATATTCAGGTAATAAATTCTAACGTAACAATAGACTAGGCTAACGTTAGGCTTTCCTTGGCCTTATTAGTAATATTAGTAATTTTACTAATAAGGCCAAGGAAAGCCTAACGTTAGCCTAGTCTATTGTTACGTTAGAATTTGTTAATATGAACAAGCCACAGGTATCAAGACGATTGGCCATACACTTACGGTATATAGGCTTCGCTTTGGTAGATATACATGCTACATTTATGCATGTATGTATGGTATGTATTATCAAAGCGGCAAGCTAACCGAAGTTAGTCTCTATGGTATAGATGCATATTTAACGCTCATGATTATGAATTGTCAACAACTTTGTAACTGGACGACATATCAATCTTGGAGTGACTCGAACTGGGGACCTTATGTATCATGTAACATATAGATTAATATTAGAAAGTTTAATTTTGAGTATTTTCTTTCAAACCACTGGAGCAAACATAGCTAGGTTAATAAGGACTAGGCTGATCAGGACTAGGCTGATCAGGACTAGGCTAATCAGGACTAGGCTAATCAGGACTAGGCTAACCAGGACTAGGCTGTATGCACAGTGTAGGCCTACTTGCATAGACATGACAAGCAGACAACAGCATTCATCAATCCTTAGCAACACGTCTTCTTGCTTTTTTTGCACCTAAACAATTCCAGAACATGATAGGAGTGACTGCTGTATGCAATCTACACTACTCTGACAGTAGATGTTTGAATAGTATACGGGATGAAGTAAATCTAAAAAACTTCATGTTCATCCAAACCTAAGCAACTATATCCCCAAGTTCATTGTAACTGCCTGTTATAGTGGCCGTCTTTTGTCTACAAATCTCATATTGCTTCGAACTGACAAAGGGTGAAATACCATGTTGACCACATGCCCCCCCCCCCCATGGTTGGTATGTGTTTTTATTGTAGAACGTGACTTCCAAATCATGCATAGCAGGAGCAGGATAGGTATATATATACCCTTACTGGTAAGACATTTCGTTAGACATCGCCAAAAAAACTTTTCTGTGAAGCAATGCCATTTATCGTTTTCGTTCCTGGTTTGTTTGTTCAGCAATGCGTAAAAACTAACTGTATCAATTTACAAAGTAGGGTAAATAACTCAGTGTTTAATGGCAAAGTGACAGATGCAAATATTAGGTGTTTTTTATTCCTGTCAAGTCAGATTATGCATTTTTGTTCCAAATTTGTTAAACTGGGAGTCTATCTTTGCTTTACCACAAAGAGACCATGAATGATCAGGTAATTGCCATTTCTTTCTGACAAAAAAAAAGTTTTTAAGGACTTCTAGGGTATGGTGGTAGGTTCCAATGTCTATTACTAACTTGTGCAGCCTAGACCTAATGCCGGTATTATGTAGTTAATTGTTCTAACTTAGGCCGCAAAGACACCTTCTTTCATGCACAGAATTAATGTTTTCAACTTATTGGAACTTATTGGTCCACATATAATTGCCGTTGGCTCATACATACTGTGGTATTTTATGAGGTTATTTTTATAGTAGGTTACCACTTCATTATGACTTGAGGAAAACAAAATAACACACAAACAGGGATACTATTGGAGAAAATAAAATCACTTGAATATGTTATAATTGTTTGAAGATGAAGATGAAGTTTGTAAAGATGCGATCGTAGCACATCCTTTACTATGTGAATGTTCTACACACAGGGACTAAGCCAGGAGGAGGAGCAGTGGGAGCAACTGCTCCCCACTTTCAGTGTCGAACAATTGTTAAAAACTTTGTTTTTCTGCATGGTATTTTGCCAGTGCTCTTATGATCTTGAATACTAATCAGCTCCGTTGACTCGATTATAATCATAGTAACATTAAGGCCTACTGATTCAGCTACTTAGTTTGGCAGATGCATATAGCTAAATTTAGCCTATAGCCTATTACAAGCCTACAGTCGGCCACTGCGTAATAAAATACATATAGCCTACCTAGCCGTACTCGATGGAGTGTCACGAACCGTATGCACAACGATGTCGCCAACGTGCGTTCTCATCCTTTATATGATTCGTCCTAAGTTGATGCACGAACAGCATGTTATTAAGCTAAGCTAGCAATCGTACGTGAAATACGCGCTTCCTATCAATAATCATTACACTGCTAATACACTGCGATAACGATATTTGTTTTAAGGCCACTGCACATCTGGCTGTCTTACAAAATATGAAAGTTTATATTGTCCATCAGTAAGATACTTATATACATAAGGAGGGATTTAAGTTATTCATTCACATGCTGCTACCAAGTGAAATTCTCGTCAATGGTTAAACCTGAGTACGCCGTGAAAGCTTGGTGAATTACTTATTTTGGTACTATTAAAACAGAATCTCTCCGAACTTACATTGTTATTATATTTACTGGCCTGAATAATTGTGTAAGTGCTTTTTCCAATGTGCAGAGTAAGTTTGTTTGACTCAAACCCAAATTTTCAGTTAGCTTAAGAGTTTCAAAATTCATTTCAAGTAATTTTGCACAGTCTTTGTTAGACACTAAGATGTTCGGTATCGTCAGCTAAGAGACAAGTTGATATGTTGGGTGCAGCATTTTGAATGTCATTAACATAAATGAGAAAAGTAGAGGTCCAAGGATCTGCCCAGCATATAGTTCGAGTGCCAGCAGAAAAAGTTGTGCCAAATGCGGAACTTGTTCAACCCGAGTGCGACTCAGCACGTCAGGAACATCAGGATTATATAGATAGAGATAGAGAGATAGTGTTACAATATTAGGAATACCATCGACACCGGGAGCTTGCCATCCTTCAGTCCATTAATAAGATTCAGAATCTCCCATTCAGACACAGGTGTAAGAAAAACTGAGTCAGGATTAATATTTCCCAGGAAGTTGGATTGACAGGTAGGTGAATCTAGCTCATGACTAAGCTTAGGACCTATTGATGAAAAGAAGTCATTCAAAGCATTGGCTATATCAAAATCATTAGCATAGGTTGCGTCATCATGACGGATTAAGCTAGAAATGAAAGTGACCTTTCTGTTGACCCTTAACTAAATAATTGATAAGTGCCCAAGCTTGCTTTGAACTGGTTCATCTAGATACCAAAATATTTGTTTAGTGCGAGTGTTGGGAACAATGAATAATTACTATAATTACTATAATTTATTATGAAGTAAGTCGGGAGGTAATTTGACAAAATACTTTCAACTAGCGTCAAGCTAGATTTGCTTATTCTAGTTGGTAGTTCAATAGTAAGTGTAAAGTTATAACCCAAGACCACACTACATAATCATTAACAATAGGTATGTTATTTAGCTTAAGTAAATCAATGTTAAAATCACCCCTACGATGCGCAAAGACGTGACAGGAGATGAATCCAGGCTTTATTCAAGAGCATCCACAAACTGCTTTATATAATGATTCCCTTAGGGCGGAGGAATCAAGCTGCAACACAATAGGACATGTTATTGTGACTGAGTTTAAGCCAGATATCTTCTACCTTGAACTTTCATGGAAAGAGAAGGAACTTGAAAAAGAATACCTAGGCCATCAAAGCTGCTCTACGAACAATAAGAATAATAAATGATAAAATTACAGGGTTTATTATACCAAGTACTAATTAAATTTAATCAGTTACTTCCCTGATTAATATGGCTTCAAGGCTCCACCAGAGATTACCTTTCACTGCAAGTTCCTGTGGGGATACTATAGTTATGTATCATTGAAGAGCACAGATTTATGCTTCAACCTGATCACAGTCAGAATTAGTACTTGGTATAATAAACCAAACATGTAACTTGATCCACTCTTTCTCCAGTCCCCTTACATCAAGACAGTGACCATATGATCATGAGGATGTTAGGTCCATTGAGTATCACAAGTACATTGCAAATGTAATAGCTACTACACATGATCAGGTTAAAGGTGAGTGGGCGAATTACTGTTTGCTGTTTACACGTGAGAGAGAATATAGTACCATATTAATCAAATCACTGATTGTAGTTATAGTGATGAGATATGATGGGGAAATTTACGTGGCAGTTCTGTGTGGTTTTGCACACGAAAATAATACTTCAAAATAAATTCTTGGCTACTGACATTTTCGTGACTGTGTAAAGTTAGTATTGTTACATGTAATGGTTCTGGATGTACCCAACATGAGCACCGATCACTATGATAACATTTGGGACAGGACCTATTGACTTAGAAGTAATATAAGGTACTAGCTATTTGCTTGTTGCCCAAGATGGGATGTTTGGTGACCACAGTAATATGACCACAGTAATATTGGTAGCTTTTGATGGTTTGGGAGGCCCAAAAGTCATACGACGGATGAATGAACACACACAATGACTCTTTTTTGTTAATTACTAAGTGCTTGATTAGGTGATTTCAAAGTATTCTCTCTGATTGGTTGCATTTACTAAGTCAAACACGGCCAACTCTACATGTTGAGTTCCCGACTGACGATGCGTCTTGAAACGGGAAAAATCTTGATATTTATAACTATTTGACTGACTATCAATGATTTTTCATGTTACAATTACTGTCAAGCTGAGGTTGATTACATTCCATTGGGCAATGTGTGACTAGCTTAAGGGTGTTGTATGTATCTTTTAGGGTGTTGTATGTCTCTTTGAGGTTGTTGTTTGTGTCTTTCAGGGTGTTGTATGTGTCTTTTAGGGTGCTGCATGTGTCTTTGAGGGTGTTGTATGTGTCTTGTAGGGTATCTTTTGTGTCTTTGAGGGTGCTGTATGTGTCTTTTAGGGTGTTGTATGTCTCTTTTAGGGTGTTGTATGTGTCTTTTAGGGTGTTGTATGTGTCTTTACGGGTGCTGCATGTGTCTTTGAGGGTGTTGTGTGTGTCTTTGAGGGTGTTGTATGTGTATTTAGGTTGTTGTATGCGTATTTTGGATGTTATGTGCTACTCTGTCTGTTTGTTTTCACAATAGTTTCCGTGTGTGATTTTAATCACTTCTCAAGGAAAACGGCTTTTACTCAGATCCCATTAATTAAGATTTTTATTTTAATTTTAATTATGTTCGGGTACATCAAAACATTTATTGGCCTTTAAGTAATTTCAAGCTTTGTCATAATTAATTAAGAAGGACTACCTTCAGGGCAAAATGGACAGAACCTTTTTATTTTTGCTCTATGTGTTTTGTAACAGATGCATGATTATTCCGGCAGTCACTTATTAAGTTCATGTTATGATCCAGCTGGCCTTTCTTGTCCCAGGTATACAAGTTATGTCTCACTAATTGCTTGTCCAAATCAAAGTAGAGTTGGTAGAATATCAGTGTAACTTAAAAGAGCTTGGTAATATTCTTTATGGTGTTGTTCTTCTGCATTTATTACTTTTCACTGAACTCCACAAATAAGTAATATTCATTAAATAGACTTGGAATGCTCAAACTATTTTCTGCTCGCAGTTGCCTTACATAGAGGAGTTCTTTATGATAAGTTAAGGCTTAGTTGTATTACCCATTTAAGTCACCTTAATAACTGTTTTTTATCATGACACAAAGCTTAACTTTAATATTTTATGCTTTGTGGCGGATGCTTTTGTCATGAATGTTTGCAAGAGATAAGCAGAAATGCGGGTTGCAACAACAGTGCCATACGCTGTCTGTGTATTCACTTAAATTCCACATTTTAATCCACGAGTTAATCAACGTGTGCGGCTTACAAGGTCAAGAACTTGCGTAATCTCAAATAAAATGAGTTGGTTAATGTCCCTTACAAACAAACTTAGTTATTGGCTGAGAGTTAAGCTGAGTCAAGCCATTGGTGAATCTATTAGTTTTTATAACCTACTAGCTTTAGAGCTGCTCTAGTACATCTCTGTTTTATGCTACATTTTCTGCATGAAGACTCATTAAAGAGGTTATGAAATGAAAAATTTTCATGTCTTAGAATGGTTTATCTACATTACTACAACACCATCCATGCACAACTTTCCGTAAATACGGCTTCAAACGCCAGAAATTCGCTATCAAAGTATTCCCCAGAGACCTCTCGAGCTGCCACTCGTAAAAAAAAGCAAAGCTGCCCACCGCAGTTCATCTGACGTCATCAAAGGAACCATTTCAGCCAAAGCCGACTCCCCGCTGTTTACCGATACGGCGTTACA